>APFE030111513.1:0-20485 GCA_000404065.3 Pinus taeda | reverse complement strand
AGATTCTGAAATAAATTCTGCAAGCTTAGGCTCATCTTTATGCATTTCTTGTAAAATTTGCAATTGCTTTCCTTTCTCGTCTAGACTTCTTTGATAGCCTATCTGCATCTGCTGAAAGTCTTCCTGTAACTTCTCGAGCTGTTTGGAAGCTTCAATATTAGCATTGGCTTGTTGCAACTGTCGTTGTAGTAGCTGTATTTGATCTTCTTGTTCTTTCAACAGTTGTTGAACCTCCGATGCCTTGTCAATAGTTGCAGAAGCATATGCTCCTGCGATCTGAGACAACTTAGTGAGATTTTTAGTTGGGTTATTGTTGGGGTCTTTCCATAAGACATCCAAATGTTCAGCATCTTGTGACAGTGTATTTTCTAGCTTTCTTTTCTTCCTCTGTCTCCTTACAAATGCTTTATGTTGGGGACTATAGAATACATCCAGTGGGGGAATTTATTCTACATTAAGTAGAATCTCAGAAGGTGGAGTGATAGGACTGTGCTCCATTTCTATGACACTGCTGACTATGGTCGAAACCACTTCTTGCGCTACCTGTGTATTGCTCACAGGTGTTCTTGGGGCTTGCCCTTCAAGATTGATCAGTTCGTTGAAGGTTTCCCATTCTTTTTCCAGTTCTGTTGTGACAAGTGGTGCTTTAATGACGGGAGGGGAGACATCTCTTGGCGGGGAGGCGATAACTTGTTGTTGCGACATTGCACTTGACTGAGCTATATCTTTAGCTGTTTCTTCATTTTTTTCTTGGTCGCTTCCAGACCCTTTAGAATGTTCAGGCACTCCTTGTGCAGTGTTAGATTTAGATCTGGAAGTGCTAGAGTTTCCACTGAGGCTAACGCTGGGAGTTGGTTCTCTGGCAGGCAGTCGCAGCTTCTCTAGAGGAACACTGGCCAGCCTTCTTGCCCTGTATAACATGAATCTTTGGAGGTCATCTGGAGACAAATTCGACCAAGCTTCCCGAAAAATTTCCTGGAGTGAGCTTCTACTCTGAAACAAATCATCAAACAAATCTTTCTTTCCAACGAATACTTTTATTTTGACGTTCGTTGTGAAATCTTGGGCAACATCATTTGGGTCAAATGGCCTTGCTGGGAATTTAAATAATTGTAGACACGTCACATTCTCCACTTCGGTGAAAGCGTTTCCTACATCGAACAATGAGAAGGCCCCACAAGCTACAGGAAACTAAGGCCATATGGCCTTCTTTTTGTCTTTTAGGTCTTTGGTCAGGCCGCCTTCTGAACAGGTTTGATATGCAATTTCCCAAGCCAAAAGTTTATCGAGGATATATAGAGGTAGGATATGTGGAGGTATAGTGCTTGCAAACACTCTAATATAGGTGAACCATTCTTCCTCGAACCATCTTGCGATGGGGATGATGTCTATCTGTGCCTCGGGTGAGCACCTCGGGGGGGTCTTCATCATACATCATTCTATACAAGGGTGAGTTAAGCCCGTGACAAATCTGGTAGAAGTGTGGGACGAACTGGGAATCCCATAACATCTTATGATAAACATGGATAGGTAATGGGTCCTGGGTAGTCCATTTCCAACCCATAGTGGGGAATGTAGACACATAACAAATAGAATCCATAACATATGTGGACAGATAAAAAGGAGGATAGATCCTTTGAGACAAGGATCTTTTAGACCGGTAATTCATAACAACCGTGTATAGATTATCAAAAAAGATCTTGGCCCAATCCATAATACCAGCATTCGTGGCAGCATCTATTAATGGTAGCCATTCAGACGAAAATTTATTGATATCCGGCATCCCAAATAATCTACAAAGCATGGTCGCAGCAAAACAATATGGAGAGGTGAGGGAACCAGTGCTGTACATACCGTTTTTGTCCCTTTTGAGTAGCTCCTCTTTTCTGGACCAATATTTGGTGGTCTCTGCTAGGTTTGGGTTCTCTGCCACAAATTTCTTAACGAATTGTGCATTGTAAGTCGCCTACGGTTCAGGAAGATGATACATAAGCTTTAAATCTTGCGCGGCGAATGATCCGATGAGCCCATGTCCTTGAACCTTGAATTGTCTATTGTTCATCTCTGCATTGTCAGGTATCCACTTGATCATATCCGTATATGGTAGAATTTTGGGCCTTGTTGCTATCCGGTGAAGAAATGAACATGCTAGCTCCTCTAAGGATGTCTCGAAAGAGCATTGTGAGCCTGCGACAGTATCAACCTTCATTACTCTAGAATTTTCTTCTTCAAGCAGCCTGTACATGCTTTCCCATGTCGATATCCCTGCGTCTCTATTACAGGTTGTGTCTGTATACAAAGGTGCCATCTCCTTTGTCTTCTCCTTCGCCTCAGAGCCTTGAGCTTTATTTTTCTTTCCCATTTCTTCCTGCGTTTGGCTTTGAATCGTCTTAGCTCTTCGTTCCTGCAGATTACAAGTGAAATGGAAATGACTGATTAAGAAAGGTGATGGGAGAGTTTTAAATGCAACAGATATATCAAATATGCCACCTTACGTGAAGAAATTATTTACAAAAGCACGCGCCTTCATTTCATTTAATAACTGACAACTAATTCATTTACTATCATTAAAAGCGCATGATCTTAAGTCAGATTATGGTAAGTGGCTTTTCTTTGAATGGCGTGCCCGAACGATTCGTGATGAAGTGATTTATGATTTTCTTACGTAACATCGTAGATCGCAAATCGCACCATCAAAGATTGCACCATCGCAGTTATCGCAACATCGTAAGTCGCAGAAGTTTGATGTTTGCCAAATCTTGCCAGTTCAATTCTGCGATATGCGATCTTGCGATCAGTGTTATCGCAGATCGGTAAATCTTGAATTTTTTTCCTTATGAGTATTACTTCATTTCGATTCGATGTTATGCTTAACACGGGGGTCTTGTGCATACTGATATTATAGAGAAATGGAGGCATTTCCTATCTTTTTTGCAACGCGGTTTTAAAGATATTTCCCTTATCGTAGACTTAGGTTAAAAATATTCAAAAGACCTTTCTAAGCTTACGATGGTAACCTTATTTTGAAGAAAGGAAAAATATTGCTTTCTTTCTTTAAAATTTAACTAAGGGTCCCCATTCATTTAGTATTTTGGACAACACTTAAATGAACAAGGGGGGGTGTTGCTGGCCACAACAATACATTAATCACCCAACCAAGTGGGGATATACCAATTGTTTTTACCTAACAAAAATACAACAAATATTGCATCATCCATCCCATGCAAAGTGGGGATACAAATTACATCATTTGTCCAATAGGACTCATTCAAATATAGACTATGACAAAAGAAGTCATATCTGACCCTATGACTTAAACAACAAATCATAACTGAATTCAGAAACCAAAATGCCAATAATGCAAAATGTGTGTGAAGGCTAATACTCCCCCTGAACTTGTGCTACATATGCATTGTCAACAAGTCATTCATCAAGGCATCTTTGTCAGTCAGATAAAAAGCAATGAAAAAAGAATATCTCCAGACTGTAATCATCAATATCAGACAGAGCACCCATATTAGAGTCTAACCCACTGTTTTTTCTATCAGAAAAACATATACGCTCCTTCATCCATAGAAACCCACATGTATACGTGACTATACTTCATGAAACCCACGTATAATAACCTTCCTCTAAATACTAGATTTAAGAGCAGGATGATGCAACAACTACTCCTAGATTTTGTCTAAGATATTCAAATGTTTCTCTAGGAAGTGTTTTAGTGAATATATTAGCAACCTATTCTTTGCAGGGAACATACTCCAATTTAACCTTTTTTTCAAGCACTTGTTCTCGGAGAAAATAGTACTTAAAGGGTATGTGCTTGGTCTTGGAGTGCATCGCTGGATTTTTTGAAATATTGATGGCACTTGTAGTATCACATAGAATGGAAATGGGTGGAGTACATGTGATTTGAATGTCTTTCAATGTTTGCATCATCCAAAGTAGTTATGTGCAACAAGATGTAGTATCCACATATTCTGCTTCAACTGTAGATAAAGAAATCAAACTTTGTTTCTTGCTGAACCATGACACTTAACGAGAACCCATATAGAATGCACATCCACTAGTGCTTTTTCAATCATCAACATTTCCTGCCTAAGCTGCATCTACATATGCATGAAGAGTAAGGTTTGTATCTTTAGGATACCATAGTCCAAATTCCTAAGTTCCTTGAATATATTTGAAAATTATTTTGACTGCCTGGAGATGTGATTCCTTTGGATTTGCTTGGAACCTTCCAAAAATTCCTACTGCATGCATGATATCAGGTCTGGTACCTATTGAATAAAACAAACTTCCAATCATAGATCTGTAATTTGGTTGATTTACTGTTGGTGATTCATCATTAGAACTGAAACTGCATCCTGTAACCATTGGAGTGCATACTGCTTTAGAATCTTCCATTCCATACTTCTTCAAGATCTGCTTGAGATATTTGGTTTGTGAAAGAAAGATACCATATTTGGTTTGTTGTACTTGTAGACCAAGAAACTAAGTAAGTTCACCAAGTAAGGACATTTCAAATTCTTGCTGCATTACTGAAGCAAAATTCTGACACATGGATTCTTCATTGCTACCAAAGATGATATCATCGGCATAAACAATAATAATTAGTAGTTTATCATTTTCAACCTTTGTGTATAAATTGCTATCTGCAAAACCTTTTGTGAAACCTTGTTGTTGTAGATATTTGTCAATGCGGTAATTGCCCTTGGAGCCCGTTTTAGACCATAGAGAGCATTTTTAAGCTTGCATACGAGTTTTGCAACATTTCCAAGAATGAATCCTTCTGGTTGTGAAATATAAACTTATTCTTCTAAGTCTCCATTAAGGAAGGCTGATTTTACGTCCATTTGATATACTTTGAATTTTCTAAAATTAGAAAGAGAAAGAAACATCCTTATGGCTTCAAGTCTGGCAACAGGTGCAAAAGTTTCTTCAAAATCTATACCTTTTGTTGAGCATATTCTTTACAAACAGTCTAGCCTTGTTTCTAATAACTTCTCCATTTTCATTCAACTTGTTCTTAAATATCCATTTTGTTCCTATAACATTTTTATCATGAGGTCAAAGAATTAACTCCCAAGTATCATTCTTTTCAATTTGGTCAAGTTCTTCATCCATGACCTTGACCCAACATTCATCTTTACATGCTTCATTTACATTCTAAGGTTCGGTGGAAGATAGTAATGCTAGATATCTTGAGGTGCCTGTAAGATTTCTTCTTGTCTGTACACCAGCCCCCTTTTCTCCTAGAATTTGAGATTCTAGATGATTCTTCTAAACATACCTGGATGGAGTCTTTTCCCTGTCAGTTGTATCTTTTTCTGGTGCTTCATTGGTTTCTTCTTCTCTATATTTTTTATTTGATGCAAGAAAGAATTTCCCAACTTCCTCATTATCATATTCGTCTATTGATTTCATTTGTTCCGGATTTCTGCATGCTTCAACAATTAAACATCAATGCTTTCAACAATTTTCTGAAGTCTTTTATTATAACATTTGTATCCTTTACTTGTGGATGAATAAATAAGAAGAATTCCTTCGTCTACTCTAGGTTCGAACTTATTAGTCCTTTTGATAAAACATTTTCTTCCAAAAACTCTAAAGTGTCTTACAGTAGGATGCCTACCATACCAAAGTTCATATGGAGTTTGATTGCTATTTACCCTAACATTCACTTTGTTGAGAATAGTTATGACAACAAATGTCACCTCACCCCATAAGGTTTCCAGAGTTCTAGATTCATCTAGCATATCTCGAGCCATTTGTTAAATTGGTCTCTTCATCCTTTATACCACACCATTAATATATGGACTTAGGGACAAACTAAACTAATCTAGGTGAATAAATGCCAAAGCTCCCTTATAGGACACTATTCATTAATATTTTTAATCAACTATTTAAACTAATGAAATTGAAGCTCTTAAACATAATTCTGAATGATTGCATGAAATATTAAAGCTCACTTACAAGAGACTATTCATTTATATCTGAAGCATATAAATTAGAAACCTAAACTAATGAAATCAAACATTAATTAACAAATTAGATTCATTCAAGGAAACATTAATACTTTCTTATGAAACCTAATAATTTAATCTAATGAAATAAACAAACATAAAATAAAAGCTTACCAAAACAAAAGTGTACTTGCTAGGCAATGGGGATCCTTCCAAGGATTCACAAGCACACCAAAAGAGAAGTCAAATGTAGAGGATCAAAGAAGCTCCATTTTATTCATCATAATTTTCAAAGTACAATGGCTATAAACTCATATGATCCAAACCAAAACTATTCTAAATTCTATCCAGATTAACATTACTAGGTTACAATGAAGGACTAGGTTCTAAAATTCTAAAAATTAATATTACAAATTAAGGAGATAACACTCCTATTTATACAAAAGTTATGATAACAAACTCATAAATGTAATTTGATCCACATATTTCTCAACCAATGGTGACACATAAACCTATCCTCCATGATCTCCTCCATGAGGTCCATGATCTTCTCCATGAGGTCCATGATCTCCTCAAATTCGAATTTGAACATAGAGTGCCACATAAACATGCCCTGGAAGCTTCTTTTGTACCTACACATGTCAAATTTCTCATTCCAATTGTAAGGTATAAGTATAAGGATATTATTTTCTAAAGTTTAACCACAAATTCACTTAAAAATACTAAGAATTAATAATGTTTTGGAAAACACAATGGTAACCCATTTAATGATGAAAGTGAAGTTGATGTGGTGACATGGTGGTGGAATAGAGGTGAGAAAATGTGTGAATGGAGTGAGAGTGGATGTATTTTAAGGATAATTCTTAGGCCCAGCACTGATATCTGGAAGATCACGAACTTCCTTGAGCTTGCATGCTTTTCTTATTTGAGAAAAGCTTAGATGTCCCAATCTTCTATGTCATAGCCAGTTTTCATATGTTTTGCTTAGATAGCATTGTTGTTGTCCTCCTTGAAGTATATATAAGTTGTTTGGAGTTTTTGTCCCCTTGATCACTATCTTCCCTGTATCAAGCTCACGAACCACACATCTGTTTGATTAAGATACCACTTCATTTCCTTGATCACACATTTGACTGACACTCAATAGATTATGCTTTAAACCATCTACATACATGACATTTCCAGCTTTAACCTTTTCTTTCAAGAAAACAGAGCCTTTACCTTTAATGACAGCAGGAGTGTCATTTCCAAATGAGATATTCTTTTCTTTTACTAAAGCATTATATGAATGTAGTTTCTCTTTATCACCTGTCATGTCTTTGGAGCATCCGCTGTCAATGTACCACTAATTTTCTTATCCTTCTATATATAGAGCTATGTGACAACTTTCTAATTGAGATTCCTTTCTTCTCCATATTTTGGTATTTAATGGTGTTTTCTCCTTCTGGAGTGTTGACTGAAATTTTCTCCTGCATTCAGATTCTTCATGACCAAAGTTGTTACAAATCGAACATTCTATTTCATTTTCAAGAGGAGAAAAGTTATTATAGGAACTTTTCATGATTCCTGTCACACTCCTTTGGTTTCGTGCTTCTCTAGTCATGATGGTTTTGTAAGAAACACATTCAGCAGCCTTGTGCCCAAAGTTATGACATGAAAAACATTGCCCATTAAAGAAATTTCTGCGATCATAGTATCTTTTGGTATTGTTTGCCTGTTGATTGCAGATTCTAATTATATTCATTCTTTGATTAAATTGAGTATGATTTACCTAATGAGTAATTTTAGACTTTTGTTGACCATTGACATATTGTTCACTGGTCTTTGCTACATCAATATAGCTTCTGGTGGAGGTTGACGACTTCTATGATTGAGATGAATCTTCAGTATATCCAAGACCTATCTTTATCATCTTGAGATCTTTTCTTAGATCCAACAATGTAATTTAACACATCGCGAAAGTAAAAGGTCTTGGAAGGGTCCTTTGTCACACTTGGACCTGGATCAATCTTAAAGCTTGTGTGCAAAATTTTGTTGTGGAATGTGTGGTATGCCAACAAAATAAAGTAGAGACCCTCAAAATCCCAAGGATCCTTTAGCCATTAGCCATATGAAGCTAACTTTAGGAAGAAGTACCAATGGATGTTATTATAGGTTTACCTAAATCTAAAGGAAATACTGTCGTTATGGTAATGGTAGATCGAATGCTAAAGTATGATCACTTTTGCTCTCTTTCTCATCCCTTTGAATGAAGTAATATGGTAGAAGAATTCATGGAAATAGTCCAATGAAAGATGAATTTGGGTACGCAATTAGCTTACAACTCATCTTACCATCCTCAATTTGATGAAAAAACTGAGATTGTAAATTAATGTTTAGAAGGATATCTACACTGTTTTTCATTTAATAAAAAAACACAATAGGTCAAATGGTCTCCCTTGGTAGAATAGTTGAACAACAAATCCTTCCATGCTTCATAAAAACTATCACAATTTATGGCGCTTTATGGATATCATCCTTTGAATCCATCAAAACACCCTTGAAAGGGACTATAAAGGTGCAAGCAATAGAGGACCACACCCAACACCAACAAGAGGTTCTCAAACTATTGAAGGACAACTTAGTTATGGAACAAAATAGAATGAAACAACATGCATATCAACATCATAGTGAAAGGGATTTCAAAGTGGTGGATTGGGTATTTATGAGACCACAACTAGATAAATAGATGTCCCTCAAGTAAGAAAAGAAGAACAATAAATTAGGTTTGAGGCATTATGTCCCCTATAAGGTGTTGCAAAGGATTGGAATTATGGAATACAAATTGGAGCTTCCTCCATCTTCACGTGTACATCTGATCTTCCATGTTTCTTGCTTAAAGAAGGTAATCAGTGATAAGATTCTAGTCCAATCTCTTTTATTGGAAGAGACACATGAAAGAAACATGGGAATACTTAATAACCCAAGGAGCTATTCATAAGTGAAAAATGAAGACCACATATATTTGTTTAACAGGAAATTAAGGGAAAAAATCGAGTGAGTAGGATGAATTAAGAGACCTAGTGAAAAAATTAGATAATAGGTACCAAAACCAACCATGTGATGAGAATCAACCATGACAAAAAAATGGAATAGACCAAGAGTATTTTCCATGATAATAAAATCAACTACATTGTTAAAATATCAACTAGACCAAAATAATTAACCATGTCAACAAAACTTACCAAGGAAAAGTAATGATTGGTGGTAATAGAATCAACATGAGAAAATAATTGACTGCACCAATAAAATTGATCAAGGAAGAAAAATGAATGCATGGGAGAAACCATCCAGAATAATCCAATTGACTCGATCGAGTAAAGAATAAAGGAAATTAACCAATAAATTCTCACCGATCCCACATAACACTTGCATGAAACATTTATCAAAGAACATTGACGTGGAATTTTCATGCACAATTGCAATTCATCCAACCCAATAAATACGATATATAGAGATACACAACTATTACTTTCTCTGTGAGGCAAATCAACCACTAACGAATAGGAGTGAAAAATCACCAAAACTTAGTACGTTCAATCTAATCAAGGTGAAAATACAATAACTAATGAAACAATGTCGCTAAGGATGAGAGGTCAAATGCACACTAGTGAGACTCTTATCAAGCCTATTGCAAAGACAAGATTTGATAAGTAAATTTCATCAATTTGGAGATCCACATGCACAACATATAAAAAGAAAAAGTTAATAAAATTTTCTAAGACAAACATTGGGAAATTTTCACTAGTTTTGGGCTAGCTACATGAAGATGGGAAAACAAATAGTGGTGTTGGAGAAATCCAAAATTTGATCATATGTGAGCACTCCATAAGTAGCTGGTTTCTAAGGATGGAAGGAAGAAGCTATCAAATTCATAATCAGTGAATATTATGAAGGAACATTATGTATGGGTTGACCATTCCAAATCATAGGGATACTCACAAAGGTGAGAATGTACCAAAAATAGAACACTCAAGTATATGGATTAAGATATTCATGGGGTTAACCCATGTGAAAAACATAAAGGGAATAATAATTAGTCAATTCAAAGAACAATATGTCAAGTAGGCATGTATCATTGTCTTCCTCTACCTTACACAGACTTGTAGAGAATCAAATGTTAAATTTAATATGGTGGAAGTTATAGAGAAAATAGAAAAGCATAAGAAGTTATTCAATGACATGGAGAACTTGGCTAAAATTATCAGGACAAATTGTAAGGAATTCCAAAATCATGAAAAGTGATATATTTTCCCTCATTAATCACATGGATGGCTACAAGTCATATTTATCCAATTGGAAAAATGACATTCACCAAGATGACTATGCTCATAATTTTCAATTTCAAATATTTTGTAAATAGTCGAAAGGGGATGACTAAAATTCTATCAGTTCATGAAATACCCAATCCTTGATCCTATTATGCTATGTTAATTTATTATCCTACTTGCTATGAGATTGATTTCTATGAGAGATCTTCATTAGTGTTATTAGTATATGTACAAATTATGTGTATGTTAGCTACATATCCACACCTCACACTTATGTGCTAGTATTCTATGGTATATTAATATGCTAGGTGATTGATTAATGATTAAACTTATGATAAGTCTTAAGTTTGATTTATGATCAATCTGTATTATACTTTAAGAATAACCTTATTATCTATTTAATATCAAATCAATATGAGTCCCTTTAACGACTCTTTGACTTTGATTGTATCAGTAATTGTTTGATTGAATATTTTACTAGGTATTAATTAAACTTGGTCATAGAGATGTGTCATGTCCTACCTTAGAAGAAGGTAAGGAACCACAACATTTATTTATGGGTTAGTAGGGTTGGTAAGATAGTAAGTGGATTGAGATATTATGGTGAGGAGGTGGAGGGGGAGGTATTATTAAATAGAGATAGGCGGGAAATAATGAGGGGATATATTTTTACTTTTGCAAGATGGATAAGTATTGGGGGTGAGGATTGGAAGGGGGAATTTTTGGGTCATTTTGTCATATTTGGTTTTAGAGAATTATTAAGGAAGGAGGAGAGGAAGAAAATGAGATGATTTGGAATTCAGAGGGTTTTGATTCTTGATAGAGATCAATGGAGATGTTGGGTACCTCATGATTGGTGCACTTGTTTTGGACACTACAATTATGGTTTTGGAATTGGGATCAAAGGGTTGTGGAACTTGTGGAGGTTCCCTAGGCGAGGAAGTTAGATAACTTGTTCCTAGTGTTGGCATTATGATAAAAGTGTTGTCCTTATTGGAAACTCACTCACAGGTCAATTCAGTTTTGATAAAAGGCAACTCACAGTACAACAGGAATATTCAGAGGTAACAGGGTAGAGGTATAGAAGAACAGGAAGATGGAACTAAGGTCTACTGATTCAAATAAAGAAGGTGAAGGAAAAGGTTGATGTAAAGCAGTTTAAGAAGTATATGCAGGTCCAATTAGTCAAAACGGCGTATACATGCTAGTACACAGAACAAAAAGAGGGTATATGTATACACGCACTCTCATAAGAGGAAAAGTGCATACAGGTTGGAAAATCAAGGTTTTCGTCCAAGGTATTTGGTCCAAGGTATTTGGTCCGAGGTATTTGGTCTGAGGTATTGATATGAGGTATTTGGTCCAAGGTAATGGTCCTAAGTAGTTTTGGCCCGAGGTATTGAGAAAGGTCTAAAACTATATAAGGAGGAGAAGATCATTAGGCTAGGGTGTGCAAGTGAATGGTTTTATAATGAATACTTTTATCTAAAGTATATTTTATGTTGCAGGGGCTACGTTAGTGATTTGATTTGAAATATTTTGTGCACCTTGAATTCTTCTTGAGATCTTTTCTTAGATCCACAATTTCAGATTCTAGATTTTCATTGTGTTTTTCTATTTCAGCAAGTTGGTGTGTCAAAGTATCTATGGTCATATTCTTTTATTCTACATAGATTTTGAGTTTAGTGATTTCTTCAAGAAAGTCTTCCTCTTCTACTGCATCCAAAAAATCATCATTGTCATAAGCCATGAGTAGTCTATAATCTTTTTCAGTTTCATCTTCATCACTATTAGATAAATCATCACTATCTTCATGCGTATAGTAAATCCTTCTATTGACAACCTATTTTCTATTTCCTTTTGCATATTCCTTCCCTTTTTCATATTTATCTTTATGAGGAAATTTGGCAACATAGTGATCGACTCTACCACAAGCAAAGCATTTGAAAGGTAGCTTACCTCTTAATCTTCCAGAACCCCCTTGAAGCTTCTTGACAAAATTTAACTCATTTTCTTCTTTTGAAATGTGTCCTCATTCATTGTTAGCTTCCTTTTCTTTTCCCTTTGTTGATGCTTTAAATGTGGCTTCTCTCATATCTGATGGAACTCCTTTTCTCATTTCAAAGGCAGGTTAGGATTCCATGAAGTTCAGTCATAGTGATAGTCTAAAGATCCTGTTTTTCTTCTATGGAAAATACTTTTGACTCAAATTTAGAAGACAAAGATCTAAAAATTTTCTCAACTAAAGTAACTTCCTTTATCTCTTCACCCAGATTCTTCATACAATTAACAATCTCATCTATACGTAAAAGGTAACTAGCAACACTTTTATCACTATGCATCTTAAGAGTTTCATACTGAATTCTGAGAGTTTGAAGCTTAGTACGTTTTACCTGAGAGTCTCCTTCATAGCTCTGAATGATTTTGTCCCATATCTCTTTGGATGTTTTGAGCTACATGACCTTGACAAATTTTGATTGAGGCAGACTTCCCAATAACGTATTGACAGCTTTGGCAATGGTTTCGTATAACTTCTTACTTGCAAAGTTTGTAGGAATTATTGCTGGAAATTGATATTCTCCTTCCACAATTTCCCAAACATCAGCTCCAAGCGATTGTAGATAGGCTTTGGTTCTTATTTTCCAATATACTAAGTTGCTCCCATTGAAGATTAGTGGTTTGATAGATCCCATGACTTCATGATTATTCATCTTGAAGATATTCCTTCAAGCGATCAAGCTTCTTCTGAAGGACCTACTTTGATACCAATTGTTGGAAATAATACTGAGAGGGGGGGTCAATCAGTGTTATCAAATCAATAGTTTTTCATGTCCTAATCAAATTTGTATATGCTACTTCTGTAAAGTGAACTAGCATGTACACGCTACTGTGATTAGAGAAACTAGCGTACCTAGAGAACTTGTGATTTAGTTAATTTATCATGTGTTGATCTATAACCAGTGCATCAGTAACTTATTAAATAGTGCAGTAAAAATAGAATAAACCATCACAAATAAGCAACACACATGAACACCAAGATTTAAGGTGGAAACCCAATGTGGGTGAA
Source organism: Pinus taeda (assembly GCA_000404065.3). Taxonomy (NCBI): domain Eukaryota; kingdom Viridiplantae; phylum Streptophyta; class Pinopsida; order Pinales; family Pinaceae; genus Pinus; species Pinus taeda. The sequence continues at coordinate 7,142 of APFE030111513.1, read as the reverse complement.
AACCACTTGTTGTTGTCATCTTTGTCTTCTTTTAATAATAAGAAAATATGTTTACAATCTTGTACTGGTGCAGACTCATACCAATATGCAGGCACCCACCTGCAAAAGGCTACAACCTTCTCTTGCTTTCCAACTTCTGCTGGAAGGGAGATACGACCCCCTAGCTCTTGTACCAGCCAATGTGTTTACTAGTATGCAAGCGCCGACCTACAGCAAGCTATGACCTTCTCTCATCCTCCAGGGACCATGTTTCATAAATTTCATACTGGACCCATCAAGACTTTCAAACTGCATCAACCAATAATCAGTTAATCTGATCATTGAGATCACTCAGATCACTGTCACCAGAACACTGCGCTGAACCTAGAAACATGCATCATCATTCAGAACCAGATGTAACCTCAAAAATCATGCATCAGAATGTGCACGCTACTTTACTGAACCCAAACTACATGTATATGCTACTTCCTTCAATAAATCCTGCATATACCTTCAAAACTCCTGAAACCTAAAACCTCTGAATCAAGTCTGTAACAACCAGCAATATACTAAACATCTATTGTCAATTTACATAGCTTCACATAGGCAGTAACAGAGATCACCCTACTTATACAATCAATCAATCAGATATCAAACTCCTTATGCATTTAGTTTTACTTTCATATCTAAGGACACTTCATTGGCAGACAACAGTAAAACAACATAACTGATCTGATAGATCAATCAGACATAAAGACAAGGATTTTCTTTTTTATACACTACTTGGATGAGTATAACCTATGTGTACATGCACTTTTACCAAGATGAACAAACATACAGATCTATAAATATTAACTCATAACTTTGTTGTTATTCTAGACTTCAGACAAACCCCGATCATGACCTTTAAAGAATAAAACAGGTGTACACAATTAGATCTGGCCCAACCAATATCAGATCACTCAATGATAAGTCATTTCAAGTCTCGTGATCTCGATCCAACATTGAATTCAAGGTGCACAAAATATTTCAAATCAAATCACTAACGTAGCCCCTGCAACATAAAATATACTTTAGATAAAAGTATTCATTATAAAACCATTCACTTGCACACCCTAGCCTAATGATCTTCTCCTCCTTATATAGTTTTAGACCTTTCTCAATACCTCGGGCCAAAACTACTTAGGACCATTACCTTGGACCAAATACCTCATATCAATACCTCAGACCAAATACCTCGGACCAAATACCTTGGACCAAATACCTTGGACGAAAACCTTGATTTTCCAACTTGTATGCACTTTTCCTCTTATGAGAGTGCGTGTATACATATACCCTCTTTTTGTTCTGTGTACTAGCATGTATACGCCGTTTTGACTAATTGGACCTGCATATACTTCTTAAACTGCTATACATCAACCTTTTCCTTCACCTTCTTTATTTGAATCAGTAGACCTTAGTTCCATCTTCCTGTTCTTCTATACCTCTACCCTGTTACCTCTGAATATTCCTGTTGTACTGTGAGTTGCCTTTTATCAAAACTGAATTGACCTGTGAGTGAGTTTCCAATAAGGACAACACTTTTATCATAATGCCAACACTAGGAACAAGTTATCTAACTTCCTCGCCTAGGGAACCTCCACAAGTTCCACAACCCTTTGATCCCAATTCCAAAACCATAATTGTAGTGTCCAAAACAAGTGCACCAATCATGAGGTACCCAACATCTCCATTGATCTCTATCAAGAATCAAAACCCTCTGAATTCCAAATCATCTCATTTTCTTCCTCTCCTCCTTCCTTAATAATTCTCTAAAACCAAATATGACAAAATGACCCAAAAATTCCCCCTTCCAATCCTCACCCCCAATACTTATCCATCTTGCAAAAGTAAAAATATATCCCCTCATTATTTCCCGCCTATCTCTATTTAATAATACCTCCCCCTCCACCTCCTCACCATAATATCTCAATCCACTTACTATCTTACCAACCCTACTAACCCATAAATAAATGTTGTGGTTCCTTACCTTCTTCTAAGGTAGGACATGACACATCTCTATGACCAAGTTTAATTAATACCTAGTAAAATATTCAATCAAACAATTACTGATACAATCAAAGTCAAAGAGTCGTTAAAGGGACTCATATTGATTTGATATTAAATAGATAATAAGGTTATTCTTAAAGTATAATACAGATTGATCATAAATCAAACTTAAGACTTATCATAAGTTTAATCATTAATCAATCACCTAGCATATTAATATACCATAGAATACTAGCACATAAGTGTGAGGTGTGGATATGTAGCTAACATACACATAATTTGTACATATACTAATAACACTAATGAAGATCTCTCATAGAAATCAATCTCATAGCAAGTAGGATAATAAATTAACATAGCATAATAGGATCAAGGATTGGGTATTTCATGAACTGATAGAATTTTAGTCATCCCCTTTCGACTATTTACAAAATATTTGAAATTGAAAATTATGAGCATAGTCATCTTGGTGAATGTCATTTTTCCAATTGGATAAATATGACTTGTAGCCATCCATGTGATTAATGAGGGAAAATATATCACTTTTCATGATTTTGGAATTCCTTACAATTTGTCCTGATAATTTTAGCCAAGTTCTCCATGTCATTGAATAACTTCTTATGCTTTTCTATTTTCTCTATAACTTCCACCATATTAAATTTAACATTTGATTCTCTACAAGTCTGTGTAAGGTAGAGGAAGACAATGATACATGCCTACTTGACATATTGTTCTTTGAATTGACTAATTATTATTCCCTTTATGTTTTTCACATGGGTTAACCCCATGAATATCTTAATCCATATACTTGAGTGTTCTATTTTTGGTACATTCTCACCTTTGTGAGTATCCCTATGATTTGGAATGGTCAACCCATACATAATGTTCCTTCATAATATTCACTGATTATGAATTTGATAGCTTCTTCCTTCCATCCTTAGAAACCAGCTACTTATGGAGTGCTCACATATGATCAAATTTTGGATTTCTCCAACACCACTATTTGTTTTCCCATCTTCATGTAGCTAGCCCAAAACTAGTGAAAATTTCCCAATGTTTGTCTTAGAAAATTTTATTAACTTTTTCTTTTTATATGTTGTGCATGTGGATCTCCAAATTGATGAAATTTACTTATCAAATCTTGTCTTTGCAATAGGCTTGATAAGAGTCTCACTAGTGTGCATTTGACCTCTCATCCTTAGCGACATTGTTTCATTAGTTATTGTATTTTCACCTTGATTAGATTGAACGTACTAAGTTTTGGTGATTTTTCACTCCTATTCGTTAGTGGTTGATTTGCCTCACAGAGAAAGTAATAGTTGTGTATCTCTATATATCGTATTTATTGGGTTGGATGAATTGCAATTGTGCATGAAAATTCCACGTCAATGTTCTTTGATAAATGTTTCATGCAAGTGTTATGTGGGATCAGTGAGAATTTATTGGTTAATTTCCTTTATTCTTTACTCGATCGAGTCAATTGGATTATTCTGGATGGTTTCTCCCATGCATTCATTTTTCTTCCTTGATCAATTTTATTGGTGCAGTCAATTATTTTCTCATGTTGATTCTATTACCACCAATCATTACTTTTCCTTGGTAAGTTTTGTTGACATGGTTAATTATTTTGGTCTAGTTGATATTTTAACAATGTAGTTGATTTTATTATCATGGAAAATACTCTTGGTCTATTCCATTTTTTTGTCATGGTTGATTCTCATCACATGGTTGGTTTTGGTACCTATTATCTAATTTTTTCACTAGGTCTCTTAATTCATCCTACTCACTCGATTTTTTCCCTTAATTTCCTGTTAAACAAATATATGTGGTCTTCATTTTTCACTTATGAGTAGCTCCTTGGGTTATTAAGTATTCCCATGTTTCTTTCATGTGTCTCTTCCAATAAAAGAGATTGGACTAGAATCTTATCATTGATTACCTTCTTTAAGCAAGAAACATGGAAGATCAGATGTACACGTGAAGATGGAGGAAGCTCCAATTTGTATTCCATAATTCCAATCCTTTGCAACACCTTATAGGGGACATAATGCCTCAAACCTAATTTATTGTTCTTCTTTTCTTACTTGAGGGACATCTATTTATCTAGTTGTGGTCTCATAAATACCCAATCCACCACTTTGAAATCCCTTTCACTATGATGTTGATATGCATGTTGTTTCATTCTATTTTGTTCCATAACTAAGTTGTCCTTCAATAGTTTGAGAACCTCTTGTTGGTGTTGGGTGTGGTCCTCTATTGCTTGCACCTTTATAGTCCCTTTCAAGGGTGTTTTGATGGATTCAAAGGATGATATCCATAAAGCGCCATAAATTGTGATAGTTTTTATGAAGCATGGAAGGATTTGTTGTTCAACTATTCTACCAAGGGAGACCATTTGACCTATTGTGTTTTTTTATTAAATGAAAAACAGTGTAGATATCCTTCTAAACATTAATTTACAATCTCAGTTTTTTCATCAAATTGAGGATGGTAAGATGAGTTGTAAGCTAATTGCATACCCAAATTCATCTTTCATTGGACTATTTCCATGAATTCTTCTACCATATTACTTCATTCAAAGGGATGAGAAAGAGAGCAAAAGTGATCATACTTTAGCATTCGATCTACCATTACCATAACGACAGTATTTCCTTTAGATTTAGGTAAACCTATAATAACATCCATTGGTACTTCTTCCTAAAGTTAGCTTCATATGGCTAATGGCTAAAGGATCCTTGGGATTTTGAGGGTCTCTACTTTATTTTGTTGGCATACCACACATTCCACAACAAAATTTTGCACACAAGCTTTAAGATTGATCCAGGTCCAAGTGTGACAAAGGACCCTTCCAAGACCTTTTACTTTCGCGATGTGTTAAATTACATTTTTGAAAGAACATGAATGAATACATATGCATGCTGTAAAGAAGAGGAACATGTCAATCATCAACACATGAAAACATAAGTCATTGATGACGGAGTTCGTCCAGGAGGGACTACGTCTCTGGGCCCTAGTGTTAAGATGGTGTAGGTCGCCGCATTAAGTGTCGTCAATAGTGATGATGTATATAAGAGGTGATGTCGATATCATACAAGGAAAATACCCTCACGCGAGAGTAGCACCAAGAGATGTTCCACTACAGGAACTCTCAGTCAAAAAGGACTCCTGTTAGTATGACATAAAACTCATGCATGATGAGCATCCTGCCAACATGGCATTAAAGGGATCTCAATGCAAACATACATGGCGACAACATGAGTATCCCATCAACATACAGCAAAAGGGATCTCAAAACACAACATGATGAATCATGACAACAAGTACATCACACCTATGATTCTGCATCACATCAAGGAGGAATCATGAAGCAAGTATGAAAACAAGATCCCACATAAAACATCAAATATGGATCTGTGCAGCAAAATGTATAGCAAAATAAGTACATGAACACACTGCATATACCTCAAATCCAGGGGCCATTTGAAGAAGAGGATGTCAAACTACTAAAGTTGTTTGTGCCATCGATATCACAATGTCGAATCTCAAGAAATGGTTGCTTACACATGAATGCTGACACTTGCACTCCACATTGAAAAGTTACCAAAAAATAGAATGAGTAAATGAAAAATATGAACACAACAATAGATTTGTGGCATCGAATAGTGAAAAGTCGACTGTCAAATCTCTGAATTCTGTGAAGGTGAGAATCTGGGGCTCAAGGAATCTTTTACATTCCCCCTAAATTCCTCAAAGATTCCCTCCTCCGGGTCCTCTGCAAATCGGTTGCTCAGATCAGGAAACTGACTATGCCATTGGGTTCGTGTTGCCGAGAGGTGTAAGATCGCCATAAAGTTTGCCCAATTTGGACACTACAAAAATTTCACCCTCTTGGAAATTTTGCTCAGTCATGGTTCCACCTACATAAAAATTAACTTTTCCTTGTTTTCCGTGCCCACTCCTGGTTCCTCCATTTTCCCCCATGCCCTCCTGTGCAAATAAAAGTTGGGTTTTTATATAAATTAAAGGGCATATAGAACAAGAAAGTTTGTTTGGGCGCAACGGTTGAGGCAAATTGTTGAGGAGGGGTCGAGGGATGAAATCTCACCCATCCTTTTTTTATTACATGAAAACCATATGTATTTAATTTGGGGGTTGGGTCTGCCTTAGGTGACTGGCCCCATAACTCCCGCAACCAAAAGGGTGCATTAACTGTTTTTATGTACCGTGGATTATATATGAGGGTTGGCACATTTATTGGGTGCATTAATGTTTTTTGTGAGGCGCATTGAATGGATGGGCTATTGCTTGTTTCTTGTGAGGTTGGTGAGGGTGTCCGGAGGTGAGCTAGCCACACCAGCCACGCAGGTTCAAGCCCCACCACCCTCAGCTTAATGTTATGTGGCAATGTATGTGCAATGGGGTGTGGGCCGGGTCCACTGGAGGTGGTCCGCCCACCACCCTTTAATACTTATGTTTAATATATATGCAGTGGGTATGGGGGTTGGAGGATCCGGTGGGGTCATGGTTGTCGACCCCTATATATTCTCTTAATAAAGTTTTTATATGTAGTTTTGGGGGTGGTGGCCCGCCACCTCATTCATAATTTTTTATTTATATTTAACATAAAATATATTTTCGAATTTGTCTAATATAGGGGATATTAGACAAATTAATGATCCCACAAATTCGTACACTTTCGGGAGCTAGATTCCATGCTCAAGGCTTGGTCAATTTATAGGGCACTTAAACGTGGTGTTGGGACTCAGAAATGTCATATTTTCATTCACCTTTTTCTTCAGTATTCCTTACATTTCATCATCCCATTAACCTTTTATCATATCATTTTCATACATACATTTGGGTTTCACCTTCTTATTTTCCATTTTATTCATTTATGTATTACAAGTGAATTCATGATTAAATATTAGAAAATATACATATTTTTATATATATCTCAAGAATATGTTAGTTTTGTTATGTGTAGGAAATATGTGAAGAATTAATTCCAAGAGACTTATCCATATCTCCTCCATCATATTAAGGAGATAATTATGCAAGCCTATTCCTAAGGAGAAAATCATGGAGGATTTGGTTGGCATATCTTATCCAATTCC
>APFE030111509.1:232083-280901 GCA_000404065.3 Pinus taeda | reverse complement strand
TGTCAACCATTTTGTTAACCTTATTAAGCTTCTTGGGCATAGCTCTAGTTACTCTTCTTTGATATGTAACTTTTCTTTTTTTAGGATTTTCCACATCCATCTTTCTTTGAAACTTAAACACTGCCCTCCTTGATTCTCTTTGATAAACAAAGTTATTCTTATGGGCTCGTTTTCAATTTAATTAGGGGCATTATTTCATTTATCTCTTCCACAAAACCCATTATCGATAAGAAAACTACTCCCAAGTTTTTATAATTATTTTATAAATGATGTTTGGAAATCTTTTTTAATGAGGCCATGATAGTAAATGCTTCATCTTTCCATTTCCTAGTTCCTTTGGATGGCCTTGGCCATTTTTAGGTTATTCAAACATATAGTAAGAACACATAATAAGATTTTTATTTTAGATGTTAAATCAAGCATGTATGGTATATAAGCATAACACTATATCTCCCTCATTAGGTTATGTATTTATGGATGAGAAAAAATAACGCTTTCCATGGATTCTTCAACCCGTTTCAGAGATACCTATGGACCCATTGGGTTTTTGTCTTGATATATTGAGGAAAGGGTCCATGATTTCTCTTCTATGGGTTTATTTTGAACCCTATTTCCCATTTCTGAGGAAAGCAAGTGATTTGTGATAATTAGTGCTAAACAATATGAATAATTAGGTTTCCAACTAATGCACTCTCACCATCAAATTTTTTAGGACCATTTTGAAACCTCCATGTTATGCCCTTGAAACGTAGATAAAAAAATAAATCCATCTTGTATTTTGAATAATTGGTTGAAACTCTTGGTGTAAATGAGTTATTTTGAGATCATAATATTCACCTTTGATTGTCATTTCCATTGTTAGACTACGTGGACTTTAAATTTATATAAACTCTGAGTATCATACGTAACCAAATTCTCATACATAAATATTAAGTTATGGTGAATGTTTTCAAAACATTTATTAGAGAGAATATATTGTGTGGAAACTACATGTTTTGAAAACTCCTATGCGTGTAACTATCACTAATTCACAAGAAGTATGAAGAACATGTTGTATATGTCACTCAAATTCTCATAAAATAATTTGATAGCATATAAAAATCATATAACAATCCTATTGTTGAACTTTAAACAATTTTATGCCAATACTCATTCATGAGAATAATAAAAATGAAGATGTATCTCATGGAAAAATTGATGAAAATATACTTTGTCTGAACCTTAAACTTACTTTGTTTAGAAACAACTTTTATTTTGTGAGACGAGATTAGAATATCGTTGTTCCAAAGCCTATGAGTGTATGGTGCTTAACATGTACAATAGAGTGGTAGGGAAATTTCAAATGTAAAAGTTAGAGTGGAAAAGTATAATGTTTAGAATAGAGCATATGTTTTCACAAAAAGGTATATGGAATAAACATTTGTTGATAAGTATAAGAGTTCAAAATATAGAAGTTGTTGATCTTGGTTAAGAGTCAATTCAGGGATTATTATCATGATATGTGTATAGAGAGGTAATGAGATTCATTTCTAAGTGTATGATAATATGTATTGATAGAGAAGTAGTGGGGTAGGTTGTGATAATTATTAGATTGAATGTTTATAAGGATAATGAAATGAAGGTTTTATAATAGTAATTATGGATGAGATAGATAGGTAATGTAAATAAAAAAAGTTTTGTACAATGATTAAAATTCCAATTCAAGTATGAAGTTGGGATTTAAAAGTGTTAGTATGGACAATAATGACCAAAAGAATTTTAGAAGAAAATTTCAAAGGTTTTTATAAAAAGGTATCATGATTTATTTCAATTTTGATTATTAACAAATTCAAAGTATTGAAATATTTTTCTTAACATACTTGATACCATAGAAATAATGGTTGGTATCTTCAACCATGTTGCTTTCAAATCTTCAACTCTCCACGTGTTAGCTGGTAGTCTTGATTTATTGCTTGGAGTCTCTAATTGCATTCTTTTGAGACTATCCTTGAATGCTTTACTTGCGGGATGAATTATTTTATGTTGAAACATTTGAATATAAATCCATTCATTTTTGAATGGATGATGATAAAAACTTGTTCCCTTTTGAATGAATAATGAAATTGTTCTTTTCTAGAGTGGATGATCAAATGGTTTCGTTCTTATTTCTTATTTGGATAAGACATTAGCCTCTTAAAGAATTCAAATAGAGTGTTCAGTCTTGTTAGTTGACAAATATAATGCTTTATACAAATTTATATACAATAGCCAATGAGCTTCTAAAATATATGAGACAGGTTCTTCTTTTTAGGCATCCTCTTTAGATTAATATTTGATACTAACATGAAATCATTAACTATTTTGAACATTGATGAACCTAGTAACCACTTGAAAAGTCATTTTATTAGTAATTTTCATTGGCCAATTTCTTTGGTTTCTAATGAAAATTCAATTCTAGATTATGTCATTAACCTGTATTTTCACATCTACACTTCTTTTATTTCCCCCCCTTTTTCATATATATATATATCTATATATCTATATATATATATATATATATATATATATATATATATATATATATATATATATATATATATATATATATATATATAGATATATATACTTACCCGAACATACCCTGAATCATATGTCTTGCTTGTCCTTCTCTATCTTTCGTTGATTTCAGAGTTTCTTGTGTGTGAGATATGCCTTATAAAATTAGGCCAAGCTCTCCTTTTATAGTCTTCATGTCACTTCCCTTTTGAGTCGACTTGTTGCCATCCCGAGGCCAAATTGTTGTTAGCATTTCGACTTGTTCTTGGAGGACCATTTGACTCTATTTGACTCAAACAAAAATCTTCTATGCAATATGTAACATCCCCAAATGGTTCTTTATGACAATGACTCAATGATTTATGAGTTTACCAATAACTACATTGTCCTGTGATGACTGCTACCAATTTGTATACTTTTACTTCAATTGGGAGCTCTTGCTTCAATTTCCATGCTTACCATTATCCTTTATTGCTAAGATGAATTCAACCATGGAAAAGGTCGTTCATATTTTACTTTTTTCTTACTATTCATCTTTATTATGAATAGTGTATAATGGTTTGTATAGTTCCCTTCTTTCATCATGCCTTTCAATGTATCAACCCATGCATTTTTTACTTCTTGTAACTTCAATACTACTTTAGCAAGTAACACAAGCAAAATATGATATCGAAACATGATGGAAAGTTACTTTTCTAGGGTTTTATGTAGTCAAGAGGTCATTATGGGGCTTCTTAAATTCAAACCTTAAATCACACATTTGCCCTTTATGTCATTCTAGATTTTATCCCATGCCCAAGAAATCTAACAAATCCTAGAAATCAAATCATATGGAACAAATACCTTAAGATTAGGGTTTCCAAATTCTACGGTTTTCTTAAAATATAAACCCATAACTTCAAGCCTACTCCATCTTATGATGGACCCTTAAAAAGAAAATTATTATACATAACTCATGGACACCTATCTATATTTCTTAGTATTTTGGGTGCCGTGATTTTTTGCAATGGTACTGTACTTGTCATTGATGATTTTCCATCTTCATGACCTTCTTTTAATGAGTTTTCAGAGATATTGTTGTTCTTCTAATGGGATTTTATTTTTCATGTGTTCCTTCAAGTTATAATATGATTGCTTATGGGACTTATTTGCCACAAAATATCAACATGGACATTTTTCTGCCTGTTTAGTTCCATCACCTTTTCACAATGAATAAATGCATATTAGCCTTCTTGAAAGACTTACTAAGTTATGGAGAACAAGAATGATTAGTGCCTACATTATTTGTGCCATATGATGCCTTAGCCATAGTTTTTATGTATATATATAGATATACTTACCCAAGGATAGTCTCAATCATATGTTCGCTTCTCCTATTCTACCCTTCATTGATTTCAGAGTTTTTTGTGCATGATTGATTCCCTAACAAATTAGGTCAAGCTCTCCTTCTATAGTCTACATGTTACTTCATTTTGAGAGAACTTGTTGCCGTCCTGAGGCTGACCTTTTGTTATTTTGACTTGTTCCTGGAGGGTCATTTGACTCTATTTGACTCAAAAGAAATTATTCTATGCAATTTGTAACATGACCAAATTGGTCTTTATGACAATGACTCAATGATAATTCCTAAGAGCTCACAATGGGAGCTTGATCTAGAATACAATTCCTTGAGCATGAAAACCATGCCTCAAGCATAACAAAAATAATTTTATTTCCCTTCTTTACATAAATTACATAAAATCATGATTACATATGTTATTATGAAGATCATGTTCAAAAATGGAAACAAGAAATTCTAGTTTAATTTGTCCTTGAATTAAATTCGAATTATATTCTCCTAGAAATTTGTAAATAGTTAATTAAGTTTAACTAACTTAATTAAATTAGGAATTTAGGGTTGGAAGTATTTTTGTAGTCATGTATCTATGTCCCTATCTTTTAGGGGTCCAAGATGAGTTTATTTGAGTTTTAATTAGATAATTCAATTTGACTTGGTTATGGTTATTTAAACTAGTTCGAGCTGTTGGACAAACTAGTAGAGGTCTAGTAGTGAGTCACTGCACTGGTGCATCCTCAGTGCTAATCTAGTTAACTGGAGATTCACTCAAGAGAAAATCATGCATGTCAGTTCAAAGAAAGACCTAGTTGAGTCTAGAGTGGAGGGATAGTGTACTATTAGTTGTATGGTTTTTCAAGTTGTACAAATGATCCATGCAATCAGTTATGGACCTAAGTTTGGATTGCACAGTTTTGGAAGAAGGATTTCCCAATTAAATATGGGTTGATCCTCTTAGGAATTATGCAAGGAAATAGGGTCTTAGAAGGCAACAAAATTGGATATGTGTTTACTAGAACGAGCTTGTGAGGCAGTGAGTTGATTATACTTGTGCGGGGATTGTTCTAGAGAGAACAAACATTGTATTTTATTCTTCAATTTTTGATTAATGAAATATAGATAGTTCGGGTGTTGAGAAATTTCTTTCTCTAGAGAAATATTGTGTTATGTGTGATTGATATTCTTCCTATTTTTTTTTATTGTTTTCATCAATCATTATTGGTTTCTATTGTCAAGAGTAGAATAGATTCTTGTCATGTGTTTTAGAAAATTACATGAGATGTTAAATCTATAGAAAAATCTACATGGTATAAGAGTTGAACACACTATACTAGAGGGGATTTTGAGTTTGGGGTTACAAGTGAAATTCGAATTTGAAACTCATACTTCAGGATCGACAAATGGCTTTCTACGATTTGAGACTCGAGTATGCCTTGGAAGGAAACTTGAATTACATAGCTTGGAAGGATAGGATGGAAGAAGCATTGGAATACAATGGCCTCAAGGAATTTGTTGATCAATTGATTTCTAAGCCTCGAGCATCAAATATTAATAATCTGGTCAAATGGAAGAAGTGTGTGGTGAAGGCGAGGTAGATAATTCTTGAGGGAGTTTGAGACCACATTGTCTCGAGTCTCCATGGAAATGAAACTATGTATGTTATGTGGATGGCATTGATGGACCTGCTTCAGAATAGAAGTGACCATAGAAAGTTGGCAATGAAGGAAAAACTCAAAAAAATCGAGATCGAGAAGGGTGACTCAATTATGAAATTCTTGACCAAGTTCACTCATTGTCGAGATGAGCTTGGAAGTGATGGGATAGCTATTATCGAGGATGATATGGTGAGCCTAGCTCTTTTAGGAATCCCTAAGAGTTGGCACAGTTATCAAGAATCTATCAATGTGAGGGAGAAGATACGAGATTGGTAATGAATATGGTCACATTTGGTACAATATTAGATTCAGAGGAGCATAAGGGACAGATCCTCATCAAAGGCTGATGATGAGGAAAATTGTGCCTTAGCGGGTAAGGAAAAGAAATGGAAGGGGAAGTAGTCCCATTCCAAATCAGCTTCTTGTCATGGAGGCAAGAAGAAGGACATGTCAAAAATCAAGTGCTTTCATTATCATGAGCTGGGACATTTTGCTACAAATGGTCCACTCAAGAAGTCTAAGAATAAGTCGTGATGAGGAGTGGTGAGTGAGGCTCTTGCCTCTCAATTCAAATTAGAATTTACCCTCATTGCATGAATGGTTTTATCAATTATGGGTAGTGTATATTACCTAGACAGTGGAGCTTCATTCCACATGAATGGACATAAGGAGCTCTTTTGATGAGGTGCTCAAAATTAGGCTCAAAACTCAAGTGCTAGAATCTCGATAAACTTAGCTTCAAATTGAAGTGCTCATCATCTTGATTCAAATGGTGTGAATGCCACTCAAATCCGAGCTCATATGAAGAAGCTAGATAAAGTCAAAGTTCATGTTTGACTTGGACAGATGGTAGGAGAAGATGATGTGGCATGACTCTTCAGCAAATGGAGAAGCATCAAGTGGTAGGCTGCCATTAGCCCCACATTTTGCAAATCACAGATCAGAGGTGGGTTGGTGTTAAAGAATCGGCCCCAGAGAAAGGAAGGGTGTGATGTGATAATTGCAATCATAAGTTGTAGAAGGGAAGTGTTAAAGAATAGGCCCCAATAGGATTAGGGTTGCGGTGCGATCGCACATCACAAAAGTAACAACACTACAGAAATCAACCCCCATCGTATCAGGTTGTGATGCAATAATCACAATAGCGTATTGCACAGACCAGATTCCCATAAATATGTTACCCCTTGACTTCGTCGACTACAATTTGTGATATTCCAAATGCAATAAGATTATGGGCTGGTGTTGATAGTTCTGTTGGGTCCACCACTTATCGTAATTGCATATCACCCATGTAGCATAAGACCCATTGATTCTCCACCAATTGTGATTTGTGATGGAGCTATTAGTGCTGATAGATTATTATTGTTGTGCAATGAAATTTTTTCATTGTTAGCACTTTTTGGAGAAACATTGTGGGATCATGCCGAAAATGTTGCAATTTGTGGAGTGAATATTGGGAAAAGTAGGAGATGTCATAAATTCTTTAGTTTTCCACCAAATTGGATGTAAAAAGAGCCTAGATAGCCATTTTTGGATATTATGGACTCATTGGAGCAGGTTTTAGAAGCGTTTGAGCATTGCAAACACAATTTTTCACACTTTTGAGCATAATAGAGAGGCTCAAGCCATTGGAAGCTAGACCAAGGAGACATAGCCCAGGAGGGGTGAACTACTTGATCATGTTCCTGTTGTAATGTGTTTTTGATTATGTTTTTTACTTGTTTATGTTGTTGTTCAATCTCTTATTTATGCTAAATTGCTCATAAATTAACATAAAAACTCATCATTTCACTTGAAAAAATTATTGAATCCTTAAGCAAAATGAAAGCATTTTGTTTCTTGTGTGAGGAGGATCTTAGGATATTCTAAATTAGGTCATTTTGGAACCATAGCTCTAGGTTTTCTTTGTGAAAGAAGGATTTAATTGTTTGCATGTTTATGTCATTCTTACAAGGTTAAAACTCAAAAGAGGAGAAGGGAAGATGATTGGAAGTCCTGAAGTTAGGTCAAGTGGAAGGAGAGAAAGGTTGCCATAGTGTCCAATGCTAGTTCAACCTCGAGTTGCAGTTGAGACTCCAGATATCATGTATCATGAAGAAGAACCTACAAACATGACATAAGATGAGAAGATATTCAGAAAGGCTTTCTTTGATATGACATAGATGGTAAAGATCCTCTATGAAGAGAGGAATACCAGGTTGCAAGGGGAAAGTTCCAAACCTCACAAAGGAGAAGGCTCTTCAGGAGGAGGTAATGGAAATGGAGACAAACCTCCACCCTCTCCACCATCTTCTTCATCTCCTTCTTCACAAGCATCTTCACCATCTTCCACTAACACAACCCTTACTGGTACTCATAATCATACTTCAAAAGGAACTATTAAATCATCTTTTTAAAAACTTGATGTTAAATTTGAGCTACTCATGTATAATGGTGAAGTGAATTCAAAGAAGCTTGATAATTGGATTCATTAGTTGGAGGAATATTGCATGATTCAAAACCTTCAAGAGGATAACATAAAGATTCAATTAGCTTCCTTGAGAATGGAGGGTGCAACACTAGTATGTTGGGAATCAAAGACCCAAGAGGAGATTAAAAGACATGGTAAGATCTCAATTTATTGGAACGATTTCATTGCTACAATAAAAAGATAATTCTACCCTCTATCTTATATGCAGAAAGCCATCATGAATTGGCAGAACTTTAGACATCTTAAAGGTCAAAATGTGCAAGATTACACCCAAGAATTCAGAAAAAGGTCTTTGATATTAGGTGAAGGTTTGTAATCACACGAAACATTGCTAAAGTACATAGGGGGTTTACACAGTTACATTAGGCATACTATATTAATGTTTAATCCCAATAATCTAGATGATGTGTGTGTGCAAGTGACTCACTTTGAAAGGCAAGAGGAAAAAACACCCCAGAAGAAGGTAGTAAAAAGTCATTTAAGAGTAAAGGAAAAGGATTTCAAAAGGAAGGCAAAGAAAAAAGTTTCTATAAAAAAAGAAGAAGATAAAGTTACATGCAAACGTTTTTCCAAATAGGGTCACGATGAAGCTCATTGTTGGAAGCTTCATCCCGAAATTGAACCAAAAAAATTCAACAAGGGAAAAGAGAAGATAGTTGTCGCCATTCAAGAGGGTTTGGGATCTGATTCAGGTGATGGAAATAAAATTACAGCCATGGGTATAAAGGGAAAATAATCCATTGCTAACACTACTGTATCAAATTGTCACACTAGTACTCCAAATGAAGAAACAAGGATTGAATTATTTCATTTGAGAGTATCTCAAAACATACAAAAATCAACACACTCTTTGATAGTGGGTCTCAAGCTAATCTGATATATGATGACTTAGTCAAGAAACTTAATCTTGAAACCATTTTACATTCGAAGCCATATCCATTGGGTTGGATATGCAAGGACATGAATTTACAGGTTACAAGAAAATGTATTCTTTGGTTTGCAATCACATCAAACTTCATTGGCGAAGTTGAATTAGATGTTGTACCGCTTGATATATAAGGAATTGTTGTGGGTAGTCCTTACCTTTATGATAGAAAAGTAATCTTCTATCATCATGAAAACAAGTACCACTTGTTCAAGGATGGTGTGGAGTATATTGTGCAAGCTCATCGCAAGAAACTAAATCTTTGATTAGATAATGGAGGGAAAATTAAAAGACGAGTGAATTCAAGCAAGAATTTAGTGCTTCTTATGATAAAACCCGATGTTGATGTTGATTATGAAGCGTTTGATGGTTGTAATTCAAATTCGAAAACTATTTTGGTTGATGTTGCTAACCATGATGACGAAGAGTTTCAGAAAGCAAAGGGATTTCCTTCCAAGAGTAGAATCCAACATGAAATACCATTGTAGCAAAAGTGTCTTCTTTCTAACATTGACATACATCAGATTTCAAGAAGGGAAAGTGCAGAAATAACAAAACAAATCCAAGGATTGTTGAACAAAAGGATCATTCGACCTTCTCCTTTACCATGTGGTGCACCCCTTGTTTTGATGTCCAAGAAGAATGGTAAGTATTTCATTGAATGGGATTCAAGAAGTGGTTTTCATCAAAGTAATGTTCTTGAAGGAGACATATAGAATAGGCCATTCAAAACCAAGCAAGGTTTGTTTGAATGTCTTGTTACGCTTTTTGGTCTTTTCCATTCTCCTACTACTTTCATGCATATGAAGCAAGATGTATTGCAACCATTTCTAGACATGATAGTCTACTTGGATGAGATTTTTATTTTCATAAAATTTCATTATGAACATGTCATGTATGAGAAAGAAATACTCGATGTCTTATGTTAAGAACATTTGTTATTGAATATGTCAAAGTATATGTTGGATAAAATTTCTTTGATGTACTTGGGCCATGATATTGGAGAAGATGAGTTGAAGTTAGACTTCTCCAAGATTGATTCCATTATGGATTCATCAATGCTCAAGATAGTCATTTGGATAAGAGGTATTTTGGGAGAAACCCAATGTTGGAGGAAATATTTTGTTAATTTTTCTTCTATTGTAGCTCATTTTCATTCTTTGGTAGTTGTGCAAAATGTATTTCAGTGGGGAGGAAAACAACAAAATTCATTTGATGCTTTAAAACAAAATATTAGATGAGCTTTTATAGTTTCTCTTCTAAACTTGAAAAATTCATTTGAGTTTTAGGTTGATGTATGTGACTATGATGGGAATAGTCTTTATGCAATGTGGTAAGCCCATTTATTTTCATTTGGAAATTTTCAATGGTGAAGTGTTTAAGTTACAACGACAAGGGAACTTTCATTGGATTGGTTTTCATCTACCATTCCACTTGGTCAAAAGGTATGAGAAAGGAATAAGTGACAAGTTTGTTGATGTACATTCTAGGCCTATAGTTTGTGTAATTACTATCCTCAAGCATAATTTTGTTTTACATGGAAGTTATGTTTAGAAAAATACATACTTTCAAGATGTACATTCAAGCTTGAGTCAAAAGAATCAAGTGGAGGAATTTGTCTACCATTTGCATCATAATGTATTGTAATATCTTCGTAAGAAGGATGTTGATACTCATAGTAACATGGACAAAGCTAAATGGATAGAGTTTGGAAAGGTGAGGGAGTTGTACCCTCACCTGTTGGACAACTGAAAGTGATCTTTTGGGGTCCAAAAGGCTTCCAGTGGGGAGGAGTTACCAGGTGCTCAAAATTAGGTTCAAAACTAAAAGTGGTAGAATCTCGATGAAATTAGCTTTAGATTGAAGTGCCCGTCATCTTGATTCCAACAATGCAAATGACACTCGAATCCGAGATCATATGAAGAAGTTAGAGAAAGTCAAAGTTCAGGTTTGACTTGGATAGATGCCAGGAGAGGATGACATGGCATCACTCTTCAGCGAATGGGGAAGTGTCAAGTGGCAGGATGCCATTGGCACCACATTTCACAAATCACACATCAGAGGTGAGTCAGTGTTAAAGATTTGGCCCCAGAGAAAGGGAGGGTGTGATGCAATAATCATAATCGCACATTGCAGAAGCAAAGTATTAAAGAACCAGCCCCAACAGGATCAAGGTTACGATGTGATTTTCAAAAAAGGAACAACACTACAGAAATCGGCCCCTAGTGTATTGGATTGCAATGTGATAATCACAATCACAAATCACACAAAGCAGAGTCCCATAAATATGTTACCCCCTGACTCTGCCAATTGTGATTTTCGATATTCCAAATGTGATAAGATTATGGGTTGAAGTTGAGAGTTTCATTGGGTCTACCTCTTATCACAATCACATATCACCCATGCAGTATAATAACCACTCATTCTCCACCGATTGTGATTTCTCATGGTGTTTTTTGTGTCGATAGCTTATGGTCATCACGCAATGAAATCTTCGCCCTGTTAGTGCTTTTTGGAGCAAAATTGTGGGGACATGAGAGAAATGGTGCAATTTGTGGAGCGAATATTGGGAAAACTAGGAGAGGTCATAAATTCTTCAGTTTTCCACAAATTGGATGCAAAAAGAGGTTAGATAGCCATTTTTGGATATTCTGTACTCATTGCAGTAAGTTTCAGAAGCATTTGAGCATTATAAACACTTATTTTTACACTTTTTAGCATAATAGAGAGGTCCAAGCCATTGGAAGCTGGACTAAGGAGACATAGCCCAAGACGGTTGAACTCCTTTGTCATGTTCCTATTGTAATGTGTTTTTGATGATGTTATGTACATGCTTATTCTACTATTCAATATCTTAGTTATGTTAAATTGCTCATAAAATTAACATAAAAACTCATCATTTCACTTGCAAAAATTCATGAATCCTTAAGCACAATGAAAGAATTTTGTTTCTAATCTAAGGAGGATCTTAGCACGACAATATGATATTATAAATCCGATCATCTTCAGTGACTTGGAGGAGAAGGATCTCCAGATTCATATCAATATAGCTGATGACGGGAGGTATAGTGCTACTGGATTGGGTACAGCTACTTTTCAGAGGGAGTTAGGTGCTCCTGTCACCTTGAGAGATGTTATGTATGTTCCCAGGTTGAAGAAGAACTTCGTATCCATTGCCATGATGGAGGATATAGGCTATGATGTGATGTTTAGTAAGGGAAACACATTCCTTTGTCACATAGCCATGGGACAGGTAAAGAAGAAAGTGATCGAGGTGAAGAATATCAACAAGTTGGAGGTAGAAGATTGTTCTACCTTGAGATCAAAAGTAGAGAAGGTGCAAAGTGAGGACATTAGTGAGTTGTGGGATAGGCAATTGGGTCACTTGCATCATGGTACACTAGAGCAAATTTCTATCAGTCTTCCCAAAGGTACATTGGAGCAAGTTGACACATGCAAAGGGTGTAGTTTGGGAAAATTGATCAGGTGCTCAATATTTAGCTCAAAAATCAAAGTCCTCAAAATGGATCGAAACCTGAACGACCACATCCATCTTGGAAAAATGATTCTAGAACAACTCATTTCGTCAAAAATTAAGTTTGTATGAGAAATTTATTGTGTTTTGATCGCTTTGCTAAATAGGCAAAATTTGCAAAAGAAATTCCTAGTCACTGCAGAGTTATTAGTCTGTACTACTGACGTGGCAGGTGACTAGGCATGGTCAATAGTGGTCAACAATGAATCCCAGGAGGACAAGTGGCATCGTTTGGTTGGGTTGTATAGTGGTGTGTTGGCACAATGTGATTGGTTTATTTAAGGACCAATGGAAGAATGACACGTGGCAAGCATGGAGGCCAACGCATGGCACCTCCCAAAGGCCTTGCCAATCGACATAATGGAAAAAAAAAATTAGTTGGAGGTCAGGTCGAACCCGCGACCTCTGGAACACTGTCCATGTGACTTTACCAACTCCTCTACTGGGTGTTTCTTACCCTGTATGTTCTCCACACTATTTTAAAGTTTAATATTATGGAGTTGGGTGGTTAGGAGGACCAACCCACAGGCCAGCCCTCCACATGTGAGCACAACCCAAAACTGGCGGTTAAGGTTGTGGTTTATCCAACGGCTATCCAAACTATCACTACAACAGTCCCATGTGATCACAACACCACAAACCACAAACAATCACGTTAACTTCAGCAGCTCCAACCATACAAAAATTGTGACGGTTAGTGTTACACCATGTGAACACGATGTGTTAACTACAAGGGTTAGTGGTATCTCTGACGGTCAAGCTAAGGGTCACCTCCAGAGAACCGTGTGGTATCCACCACATGTGACAGCATGAAAAACTCCTATGGTTGTGGTCATTTAATTCTATAGTCTTCACACTAATCGCAGGATTTAAACTAATTAATCCAGGTTTAATGCAATTAAGTGCAGTTTAACAAACAGTTAGCTCTGAGTTTAATCTAGTGGAGGTTTTGGTAGTGTCCCCACATTTGGGCCTGCTTCTAAATTTAGCAAGGCTAACTGGAGATATTCCAAAATTAGACGAGAAATTGTAGGAAAAGACTGTCTAGGTCATAGAGAAGGCAATGTTCGACCAAATGGAGCTCAAAAAGAGGAATTCTTAGCTAATTTGGACATTATGAACACACTGGTGTAGGTGTCAAGATACATAGAGCTTTGTAAAATATCATTTTTCCACATTGAGCTAATATAGAGGCCTAAGCCATCGAAGCTGGATCAAGGAGATGCAGCCCAGGAGGGGTGAAATCCTTCATCAAAACATTGTGTTGAAGTGTCTCTTTGATGATATGTTATATTTTGCATGTTTGTTGTTCAATTTTTGATTTTTGAAGCTATTTTTCTCATGAATGTCATTTTAAACTTAAGGAAATTTATCTGATTGTATGCACAAACAACTAATGAAACCTCAGCACAAGAAGAAATAATAAATCATATGTTTATAAATTTTTAATTATTATTAGCACAACAAAACTAATCATACAAAATCATATCAAAAATTCACCAAGGATTCCTTTCACGACAGAGACAGACAATTCTAGAGTGAGTCCATCCAGATGTGTGTGGACCATTCTTGACAGCATACACGACCAAAAACAGGTATTATGTTATATTTGTTGACAATTTTTCTCGTAAATGATGGATCGTTTTCATGCAGAAGAAAGAAAACTTTTGCAAAGTTTTGTGAATTTAAAGCATTGGTTGAGAAAGAGTCTCACAAAAAGGTTAAAGCTCTGAGGAGTGAAAAAGGTGGTGAGTATGTCTCAAATGGGTTTAAGAACTTCTTTCTGGCAGAAGGGATTAAATAGGAAATGATGACACCCCATAACTCACAACAGAATCGGGTGGACAAAAGGAAGAATAAAAGAATTCTAGGGGTAGCAAAAGCAATTTTGCATGATCACGGCCTACCACTACACTTGTGGGCTAAGGAATTCTACACATCTGTTTATTTGTAGAACATAAGCCCACATCAGATTCTTGGGATGAGTACACCAAAGGAGGCTTTCTCAAGGAAGAGACTAGATGTGGTTCACTTTAGGATTTTTGGCTCATCAGTGTTTTTCCATGAGACCAAAGATGCATGGAATAAGCCTGAGACAACAACTGAGTTGGGGACATTTGTGGGGTACCCTGATACGCCTCACAACTATCAGGCATACCTATCGATGAGCAGGATGAAAATGGTTCACAGGGATGTCATATTATATGAGGGGAAGGCCATGTTATGTTCCCTTAAGAGGGAGCTTCAGCTACATGCGGTTGAGGATCTTTTAGATCCTAAGGAGGAGCCTCAAATTGATGTGGAGTAGCCACATGTAGAGGATCCAGGAGTGGAGACATCCGCTCAGGCTGATTCTTCCAGAGATGGGAGAAAGCACACCAAAGAGGCTGACAGGTTATTGGAGGATGAAAGAGAGAATGTGGGAGCACCCACATCATAGCACAGGAAGAGGAGGTCACCTCAGAGGTACATTGGATACATGGCTCTTATGAGAGGATGTGTTGAGACAAAGCCATCTTCCTTTGAGGGGGCAGTGCAACAACCAGTTTGGGTCAATGCCATGGTGGAGGAGTATAACTCCATTTTTCATAGCAGTGTTTGGGATGTGGTCCCAAGACCGGAAGACATGTAAGTGGTGAGATCCTTATGGATTTACAAGGTAAAGTAAGAAGTAGATGGTAGTGTGGAGATACATAAGGCAAGGTTTGTGGCTTGAGGCTTTTCTTAGGTAGAGGGGATTGACTATGATGAGAAATTTTCTCCTATTGCAAGGTACACATCAACCAGATCCATTTTGGCAATATCAGTGTAGATGGGTTGGAAGATACATCAGATGGATGTAAAGACAACCTTCCTTAATGGTAAGATTGATGAAGAGGTTTACATTGAGCAACATGAAGGTTTTGAGACCTTTGACTGTGAGTCGCATGAGTTCTTACTCAAGAAAGCATTATGTGGGCTAAAGAAAGCACCTCGTGCTTGGTACACTAGGATCGATAGCTAGTACACTGGGTTGGGATTCACCAAAAGTGAAGTAGATGTGAACTTGTACCACACTGTGGTGGAAGGTAAATTGTTGATAATTGTTTTATACGTCGAGGATTTGATTCTGATAGGTGATGATAAGTTGAGCAAGTATTGCAAAGAGGATCTTGCAAGAGAGTTCAAAATGAAGGACTTGGGTCTCATGCATTACGTTCTAGGCATGGAAGTATGGTAAGGTGATGGGGAACATTTTGTCTCTCAGGGAAAGTATGAAATCGAGATACTGAAAAGGTTCCACATGGAGAGTAGTAAACCCATAAGGACTCCTCTAACAAGTAATTGGAGGAAGGAGGATGCTACTTTGGATGAAGTAGGGTAGGCTACCATTTACAGGTAGCTTGTGGGTTCACTCATGTATTTGGTGATTACACGACTAGACATGTGTTATGCAGAAAACTAGCTTAGTCAAGCGATGGTTAGGCCGTACTAAGTTGTATTAAAAGGTAGACAAGCCTGTGTTGAGATACCTCATATGCACTACTCAGTGTGGATGGACAAAGGGAGTGAATCTTCAAGGCTTCACCGATGCTAATTGGGTATGGAGTCCATTTGATAGGAATAGCACATTAGGAAGGACCTTGAGTATTGGGTCAATATTTATTTCTTAGTACAACATGAAATAAAGATCGACTGCACTCAGTTCGGCAAAGGTAGAGTACATGGATGCAATTCAAGCAACATGTGAGGCCATCTGGATGAGGAAGATTATGACTGGTTTGTTTAGTCAGCAAATGGGTCCAACTGTGATTTACTGTGATAATCAGAGTTGTATCAAACTATCTGAAAAACCATTTTTTCATAATCTGTCCAAGCATATTGATATCCAATATCATCATCTTCGAGATTGTGTACAAAGGTAGATTATGTTATTGGAGTACATTCCCACAGAGGAGCATGATGCTGGCATTTTGGCAAAGGCATTGTCAAGATGTAAATTCAAGTTTCACAAAGATATGATCAGGGTAGTTGATAATCCCTTTCTTGTTGGGAGGGAGTGCTGAGAAATGGAAACAAGAAATTCCAGTTTAATTTGTCCATGAATTAAATTGTGAATTAAAATTGAATTATATTCTCATAGCAACTTGTAAATAGTTATTTAAGTTTAATTGACTTAACCAACTTAGGAATTTCGAGTTCGAATTATTTCTGTAGTCATGTATGTGAGAACCCTAACTTTATGGAGTCCATGACAAGTTTATTTGAGTTTTAACTAGATAACTTAATTTGACTGAGTTATGGTCGATTAAACTAGTTCTAATTGTTGGAGGAACTAGTAGAGGTCTAGTAGTGATTTGGTGCACTGGTGCATCCTTAGTGCTACTCTAGCTAATTGGAGATTCACTCAAGAGAAATTCATGCATGTTAGATTAGGGAAAGACCTAGTTGAGTCTAGAGTGTAGGGATAGTATACTATCAGTTGTATGATTTTCCGAGTTATACATATCATGCATGCAATTAGTTATGGACTTAAGTTTGAATTGTGCAGCTTTGGAAGAAGGATTTCCCAAATAAATATGGGTTGATCCTCTTAGGAATTGCGTAAGGAAATAAGAGCTTGGCAAGCAAAAAAATTGGCTAAGTGTTGGCTAGAGCAGGCTTGTGAGATAGTGAGTTGATTATACTTGTGCAAGGATTCTTCTAGAGAGAACAAGCATTGTATTTTCATCTTGAATTTCTAATTAATGCAATATAAATAGTCAATGTTTTGAGCAGTTGCTTTCCCCGAAGAAATATTTTGGTATGTGTGATTGATATTCTCCTCTTGCTGATTATTGTTTTCATCGATCATTATTGGTTTCCCCTATTAAGAGTAAATTTGATTCTTGTCTTGTGTTTTAGAAAATTACATAAGTCGTTGAATCTACATAAAAATCCACAGATCAAACTTAGTTACATATTTAAGATTTTTCATGTATTATTCCATCTTATTATTTATATTTGTGCCTTGAAGAATGCTTCTAGGTTGACTTCAACAAGTATACAATCTGTTGGTATAGAGGATCATGTTATGCCCTCTACACTTAGACCAGAACCCCATAACATGCCCTCTACATCAAATACTAGTGTTCCTAGTATCCCTGTTGAATTGCACATGCATTCTCTTGTTAGGAGTACATCATAAATAATATATAATCCATCAAATGTGGGTTCAATCATAATTCTCCCACCAAGACCAGAACAAGGTTCTTTGAGGAGTCCCATTGATTCACAATCAATAATGTTAAGGCTTCTGCCACCTGCTCTTGAAAATTGTTCAAATCAGACAAGAAATAATTAAATAAATTCAGTTATGGGAAATGCCATTGTTGGAGAGTGTAGCACCTACCTCAGATGAGCAAGTAAAATTATTTTAAATTTTTATAATTTCATTTGTTAGGTTTAGGATAATTATTTTAGAAATGAAATAGTTTCATATTTTGGTTGGGTTCTTAACAATTCCACAATTTCATTGTAAATGCAGGAAGTAAGTGAGAAAGTTCCTAATGTAGCTCTAAGGGCATCTACCCCAACCCCCAAGACTAGAAAAATATCATCAATAACTACAAAAGGAATGTAATAAGTTACAATCGTGCTCGCTTCAGAAGGAAATGCCTTGAAGGATAAAATGGGGTTAAAAATTTATCACTTTTTTTTTGTAATGCAGAACAATTATTTGGCAATACAATCCAAATGGATTGGAGGAAGAAAAAAAAATCTAAAAGAATAACCATTTAAAGATGTCATAATAACATTTGGTAATCCTAGTTTTGATAAGGAAAATATTCTAGAGATTGCATGTAAATACATTCACTAAAAAAGAGACAATTTAAGGTTAAAGTTGACAAAAAAACTGATGTATCCATGTCCAGCTTCGATCACAAACCAAGTGACATGCGATGAACTTATGAAAGAGGCTAGTTTTAAGAGGAAGATCCGCAATAATCAAAGAGATAGGCCATCTACACAAGGAGAAGGTAAGAGATGCCTTCGAGATACAATGAAAACAACCAAAACTAGGGAGTCTAGAATTGGATCTCATAAATTCAGCTCTGGTGTATATGAAAGCATTTGTGGTGGCATGGTGAGTGAATAATTTCTTCTGTTGTATTTTCTATTTTAGGGAAAATAACCATGGTCATGTTGAGTTAATTGTATCTTATTAGTTATTATACCTTATTAATATGATTATCTTTGTTAATTTAGGTTCACCAATTTCAAAAGGAAGCTTCAGAGGAAGACTTAAAATATGGTTTATTACATGGTTCCCAAGGTCTTCAACAACAAATTATAGATCGAGGGGAAAAATTAATTACTGGTTATGAATCTAAGGTTAGTTGTTTATATCATTTTATGAATTATGTAATAATTTAATTGGAGGTACAATTTTATTTTAACAAGTTAAATTGTGTTGTGTATAGGAATCCCAACAATAAAAATTATCAGGTGAAAAATCTAGGAGTGAGCAAGAGGAGGGGATACAAGCACATGATGAATTGTTTGAAGCACATAGTCATTCAATTGTCATTCCTGAACCTTGGTAGGAAACCATTGTTGAATTTCAGAAAATGGGGGACATAAATAATGAGGAGGGTTTTCAATGTGATGAGAAATCCACACCCACAATTAGAGTATCACCTCATAGAAATAGGACCAAAAGGGTTGATATTTGTTAAATTTTAATAACTTAAATGTGCATCACTCCAACCTCTAAGGAGTGCACTAGGTTGTGAGGGTCCAAATATAAAGTAATTATGTGTGCAAGAAAACAAATTTTGAACATACTTTGTTTTTTGAACTTTGTGGAACAAAGCAAATTTTGAAGGTACTTTTCTTTGTTGTAGCACTATTTTTATGTGAGTGTCATAAGAAAACAATGCCTTGTCTCTAGGTGATGAATTTAATATATTGTGACTTTGGGTTAGTAATAATTGCATTCAATGGCACTCCTACAAAAATATTATGGATAGTATGGCTTTGTACACTTATGATAGTTCATAATTGAAGATTTTTTTGTCAAGAATTAGAATTTAGATCAGACTTGTTTTGAATTTAATGCTTACTATTTGTGTTTCCACGAGGAAGCCCAACCATCATTTTTTTTCGATGGAAAAATCGTAATTTTATTCATATTGAGCAAAATTATATGTTGTAGATGTTGAAACAACATATTCTTTATAAAAAAATTATCCTGATACAAAAAGATCTAAAAAAAATAAGTTAATGGCTATCTATGCTTTCCTACCTTTCTTTTTTCCACTTTCCCCCAACCTCCATTATTGGGAGTGGATGTTATAATAGGAATTTGTGCTTCATTTGTAGCAGTTGGGGTTTCCTTGTTAGAATCTGAAGTTTCTGTAGAGTGTGCTCACTTGCTGCCACCAATTTCTTGCTCTGGTATGAGTTGCTCATTTTGTTGCTATGGAATGGTTGTCTTTGGAACTAATGCGGAGCAATTCTATTTTTCATCATTTTGTGAGCTGTGTAGGGTGCTTTGTTCATTGGGTTGTAGGTTATTTCTTGGGTATTCTGCTTCTTTGAATATGTTGTTTGTGGTAGTTTCTATGTTTTCTTCCTCTTCTATGTCATTTGCCGGTGTGGCTGAAAACTGTTATCCTTTTAGCTTTGGCAATTGTCTTCTTTTCCTATCTTTTTTGTTTTGTCAGCACGTGCTTTGTAGATGACTAGTTTGACGACATATGCAGCATCTGAAGGCAGTGTTTTCATAATCAAGTGGCTGGGACCATTTCTTTTCGTTGTGGAGTAAGAGGATGTGGTCTGGTAAACCTTGACTGAGATAAACCTCCACATAGATCTTGGTAAAATTGTAGATATCCTTGCAAAGGCACTCACTGTCTACTTTTAAGAATTTCCCCAAAGCGTTGGCAATGCTTGCTAATACTTTGATGTGCCAAAAGTGCAGAGGTAGGTTATATATTTTTACCCACAAAAGCATTTTGGAAACCACCATGGTGTTTGGGTCAAATTTCAGAAACCAAGATGTCATAAAAGGCCAACATTACCCCTGAACCATGGACCCTCGTTCAATGCATATTCCTTGTCATTGACTAAGTAGAATTTGACAATAAAAAATCCTTTTGATCAAAGGTGGATGTCACAGTTTTCTATCCATATGGAGTAAATCCATTGACTAAGGGCTTTTGGTTTGGTCCAAAACCCATTAAACCTGCATATCACTACTTTAGATAAATAATCATCATGTGTTTCATTTACCTCAGGTATAGCAATTTTAATGCAGGGTTATGAGTTGTCTACTCAACGATGTAGGCACCAGGGGTTGTAGTTTGCTGTTATGTTTGTGCTTGAAGTCCCATCTTCCCTTTAACTGCATCTTTGAAGGAAACAAGTCCTTTTCAGCTTGTGCCAGAGTAGCCTCCACGGAGTCTTGTGGTAAGGTAGATAGTTGATTCATTGCCTATGTCATATTATTTTAGCTTGTGCTCCTCTTACAATACCTTTCCTGCGTAGATTAGAAGTTGTTTGCAAGGTGGGATACCTATCCTTTCCTGTATCCTCTGTTTGAGTGTTTTAATCTCCTCCCAACACCCTATCTTCATGCATATTGTGTTCCCTTCCATAGATCTGATAAAGAGGGTAGTTTGTTTACCTTCGAGCATTTCAGATACAAAGGCTTCAAGATCCAATGTTGGGGTGTTTGCCCCTTCGTGGTGTTCATGCTCAATTGTTGTAGCTTTCTATTGATATGGGTTTTTTAGTTTGTGGTCTCATGCTACCTACCAGTGATCATCATATACCGCCCCAAGGTGATCCTTAGCACGAGGCCTTTTATGCTACTCTTCCCTCCTCCAATAGATCGCGGCTACCGTTGCTCTGTGAATCTTCTTCATGTTGCCCCATTTTTCCTGTTGTGGGAAGCCCTTGCCTTTAGACAAAGGGAAGCCCAAAAGCGTGAGCCATTTGTCGGTAGTGACCTCCTCGAGTCTAGATCTGTAGTGAGGATCTTTGGTTTAGCAATATTAGTCCAACCAAAGGAAGCAGCTATGGGTTTTCACTCTGGATCTGGGGTTTTGTAAGTTATCCCTATGCATAGAGGCATTTGTGGTCCTTTGGAGGTCCACTCAGCCTTCATAATACAAAGATCAATCTTAATGATGGAGGGATCTATGTCTGTGCATCCCCAACTGTGTAGGTTGGGATTCGAAGTAACCATTTCCTTCGCCTCCACAAGCTCCTCTCCACCATGGGGATCTATCTTCTAGACCCGGACCTTCATTGTATATTTTCTCTGCCCTAGCTTCATCCATCCATGTGGCTTTTCAGATAACCTAGATTTATATTTTCCCTCAAGATGCACAAATCTGCAAAGAGCTAGCCTAGATCTAGCATATGCTTCCAGATTTGACCATTGTAGTGATAGATTTGTGTGCTGGATGATCCATTCAAATGTTTTCTAGCATTTTTTTGAGCCATAATGTAGATCTAGGGAAGAAATGATCTTTGGCGTTTTTGGAAGTGGTACCGTTTCCCTTTAGCTGCCTCTCCCTCCTCTAGCCTATTATGGAGATTATGAGCTTCCCTCCTGTATCTGTGCTTGTGTCACAGATCACTAGGAAGAGTAAATGGTCTGTCACCCTGAATACAAACCCTCACCATTTTTCTCCCTTCAGAAGGTTTTAGAAGCCCAACCATCATGTTAGGGAGGGATTCTAATTTAAGGCTTACTCTTTGTTTTTCCAATAAGAAGCCCAACCATAATGTTAGAGAGGGATTCAAGAAGACAAACAACCTAGTGTGGGTTTTATCGAGGCATCAGGCCAACCCAAATGGACTTGTCCCTTAACATAGGTACTTGCTTCTAATTTGTCACTCATACAATTTGCATACAGATTTTATTTTGTAAGACAAAAATGACCCAATTGTTGGTTGGGATAGGATGAAGGCTCCCAGTGCAAGTTGCTTTGGGGGTTCTCAGGTACAGTCCAGACCATAATGCCCTAGGAATCAAACTGGATAGACCAATCTACTACTAGACCATAGTCCAAACAACCATACAATTTTCATACATTAACCATACACCTATTAATTTTAATTGATGTATTTAGATTTCAGATGGATTTTCTATATTTTCTTGTCATGAAGGTGGATTTCAGACCATTTCTTGGACAATGGGAAATACCTATCCAGGAATGGGTCAGTATATCAAAATTATTTTCCATGTCTAAGAGAAGTTAACAAATTTCTTCTGCATATATGTCTTCAACTTCTCTCATTGAATCGATGTTTGTCATTGAATTTATAACAAAAGTTATAAATTAGGATATGGAAACTAGGCCCTTGTCTGATGCTAATCATATAAAGGTACTAACCTCTGCTTCACACAATTCTTTATATATCTTATTTGAGACAAAAGAGGTTCTCTTTCTTGACATGCTATTATCAGGGTTTATATGTTGTATAGTAGCTTGTATTTATTTCTTATATTTTGGAACTTTGTTTTAGTCTAGAAAGATGTAAAGTGACCCAATAGACAGAAAGAATTTGGTCTTGTCAATGTAGTTATATAGCATCATTAATTTGTTTAAAGTAGATGGACATTTTTTTCCTATCAACCTGCCCATTTTGACCACTTTCTAGATTGTTTCAATTAGCATACCTATGAATAATCACTAGCCACATGCAATGTTTTTCTAGTCATGCTTTTACTTTGAAAAACACAATTTGGTAAAGATCAACATATATTAGTTTAGTTTTTTTTTTTTCCAAGAAAACAAACTTTGTAATTGATATTTCTAAAATTTAAATCAAGATACACATAAATAGGTATTTTTTCTCTTATTCAGTTTCAAAGAGTTTTTACCCTAGAGTCCTAGGACATTTTGTAGTCTTCTTTCATGACAAAAATGGTTCTTTCTAGCCTCTTAGGAGAGCGATGAAATTTACATACTCAAATTTTTTCTAGTACGGACTCAAAACAAGACTGACCTGAGCAACATAGAAGCCACTCCAAAAATAAATAGAAAGTGAACAATTCATTAAAATAAAGGCCTAAACGTTTAGGCAAAAGGGGCATTTCTCTTGAGTTTTTGTTTAGTCAGAGATCCTTCGAGCGAGGGAATAATTTCTTTAGATATTAGGTTTTATTTGGATTTGAATTATCTAGAGATGTGGGCAAGCAAAAGAAACTTCTTGAAAATAATTTTTACCTCCATTGATTTTTCTATTTTGGGACATAGGGCCAGTTTTGAAATTTGTCTTCTGCCATTTTCCCAATCCATAACATGTTTTGAGTCCCCTAGCACTTGTAATTTGCTAACACATTTTTCAACAACTACTTTCATCAGAATCCACAAAATATAGAATTCATCTCTGTTCTTAGCTTCTTGGCCTACTCCCTTGGCATGTACCCTCAAAGGAACGCTAGGGCACTGCAAAGTCAATATCCAGTTTCTTTAAACTTTATGTGCTGTTATCTTCTAGAGTTATCACATTCATGTTTTTTGAATCAACCTTTCGAACCATCATATGTGGTTCATCATTAGGATAGATCCATAAGTGAATAAGTCAGATCTCAATTATGACAATAAATTAAGGTGTGGGCTAGGATAGAAATGAATGACAACCAACAAGTTTTGAAGGAAAGGAGAGTGAATAAATTAATATTTATTTAATTTGGTTTTAATTTCCATACCTAGTTTTATTTTAAAGGTTTAAATATTATTAATGATACTAAATGTTTAAAAAGATAATTGTTATGAAGATTCTTAACCCTAATAATTAATAATTGAAATTGTTTAAAAAACATTATACAACCTTATTCACAATTAATTGCTAATAAATATTTCTTTTATTTATTGATAGTTCATGATTGTTAATAAATGACTTTAGTAACTAAGGGTTAATGAAGGTTATTACTAGGTTGTTAAATTATTATAATGAATGATTAAAATGAAAAAATTTAATGAATAATAATTAATAACTAATATTAATGTTTTCCACGTTTTTTTACTGATATAAAATAAAATTATATTCATTATGGGTTTTTTATTAATTTTTAGATTGAAATTAAATTGATTTAATGTTTTAAATTAATTTAAAATTTTTTTAATTATTGGAAAATTATAAAAAATAAATTAATTTTATTAATAATATTTATAACTATTTTATTAATGATTTCCAAAGTTATTAATGATTATAAACTTATTGTTTCCATTATAATTTAAGATTGAAATTGAAGTTGATTTATGTTTAAAATCAAATTAATTTTTTTGCTAAAATTAAATTGAAACTTATAAAAATTTTCATTTTTAAATGTTATATTAATTTTTTTTTATTAGTTTTCTTTTTAGTGTTGGTAAATTTATATACTAAAAGGAAGATAGAGAAAGGCCAAATTTAGCATTAAGAGGGCGGGGAGTAGTTAAGAGAAGGTGGAATTGGAGGTTAAAGTGGGAATCCAATTATCACTTATTTTCCAACCGTCATCACGATTGAGGTTGTTAGGGTGTTTTCCTATTTATATAGTTTCTCTAAATTTCCTATGGTGATAGTGATCAATTTTGGCCACAACATAAGAGTTTTCAATACAAATATGAGGACTGGTTTTACTGAAGTGCTTGACCAAAGCTGAGGTTTTGGAACAGTTATGCTTAATGTCGGTGGCATGCTCTTGAATCCTAGTTAAGTTTGATCGACCGGTCTCACCAATGTAGGTTTTGCCACATGAACAAGGAACTAAATAAACCCGTTTGTGGAATTTAGGATCAATGGTATCTTTTACCGATTTTATGCATCTACTAATGGTGTTCATAGTTTTAAAGGTAGTTTTTTTATTGTTCTTTTTTAAAACATAAGCAATTTTATCCGTGGTTCCCAATATGTAGGGGAGGTGAAACTTACCAACATAATCATGCATAGGTTGTTTATTTTTAGGATTATACGTCTTCTTGAAAGCTTTGATTCCTTGGTGGCTTCCATATACATTCTTTTCAAAAACATCCATGAGGTGGTTTTTATCTTGTTCAAAATGATCATGATCTAAAATGAGCACAACCCTAGTTGCTAGAGTGTTGAGAACCCCAAGTTTCGTTGGATTATGGTGAGAATCTACATGTAGGTAATGTTCACTGTGGGTTTTCTTATGATAGACCTAGTGAGATATGGAGCCATCTTGGTTTATTTTTATTAGGATGTCAAGAAAGGGAAGGATGTCATTCTCTTCTACTTCCATTGTAACCTTGATAGAATTATATTGATTGTTAAGGTGTTTCAGGAAAATTTCTAATTTTTCTTTTCCATGAGGCCAAATAATATAAGTGTCATCGACAAATATTTTCCAAAGTTTAGGTTTTAATGGGGAGTTTTCAATGGATTTAGTTTCAAAATATTCCATAAATAGATTAGAAATGATGGGAGATGGAGGTGATACCAGAGCTACACCGCAAGTCTGTTCATAAAAGTCGTCTTCAAAACTGAAGAAGGTTGATTTTAGACAAATTTCATTTAATTTAGCTATGTTATGATCAACGATTTTTTGGACGAATTTCATGGATTCATTTATGGGAATGTTAGTATAAAGAGATTTTACACCAAAACAAACCAAGACGTCATGCTGGTAAATTTTTATCTATTTGATGTCTTTGATGAAGGGATTGGAATCTTTGAAAAAGGAACTAGTGTTTCCCACCATGGGTTTAATTTTTTTAGCAAGATATTTCGCGAGATGGTAAGTGGGACCTCCAATGGAATTGAGAATGGGTCCTATGGGATACATTCTTTACGTATTTTAGGGGCTTCATATATCCTACAGGTGTAGGGATTAGTTTCAATAAGATTTTTAGTGTTCTGTTCCTTGCTTGATTTTATCAAGTTATTTACATTCCTAGAGATCTTTTTTATGGGAATATTTTTTAATTTAATGTAATAGTCGGTATTGGTCAGGTGGTCCAACATCTTCTCATTATAATCATATGAGTTCATTATAACAATCGCACCACCTTTGTCAGCTTTCATGACCACAATATTAGGGTTTTGGTTTAGGATCTTGAGAGCAAGATATTCTTGTTTGGAAATGTTTCTTTTTGGTGGTTGGCCTTTCCTGAGGATGATGGAGCAATCCTGTCTAACCATTTCTTTAATGTTATCTAGTAAATACTTAATCCCGTACTCAATGTTGCACAAAATGTCTTCTTTAGGGATGGTATGAGGGGAAATGACAAAATTCAAGCCTCTTTCAAGGAGACCTAGAGTGACTTGGTCAATCTAGGTGTTGGAGAGATTCACAATATGTTTTATCACTCTTAGGGAGGTAGATGGATTCTCTGCAACAATTGATTTTGATGTCGCTGTCTCATTCTTAATTAAAACATTGTTTCCTTCAGAATTTTCAATTTATGTGGATGCCATCAACCTATTTATAAATCATTCAACCTTATCTTGGTGTGACACCTTACCATCTTCCCTGAGCTCATACCCTTTTCCTTGGGCGACTTCCAACATTCTCCATAAAAGCACCTTATTTGATGAGTGAAAACACCCACCAACATCTCCTTTCCCGTAAATATCATCTTATATCTAGCTAACCATACCTAACATAAGATGTGACAGGTTAATGTTTTATGGGCACAAACAGATCCATTTAAAATCCAAAATTCAAAGCATTTCAACTAAGAGGTTTTAGCCTAAGGGATTGTAATTTCAATAGTATGGAGAGGATTTTTCCTAATAAATTTGGTAAAAGAATTGTTATATCCCAAGGAAATGTCACCTTAATACTGTGCAGAACATCTTTCCAAATAGATTTTGCAAAGAAATAGTTAACACATATATCATCCACAGATTCACTTACTTCCTTACAAAGAATGCACCAGCCAGGTCGTATCCAATTCTTCTTTCTACCATTTTCATAGTTTAGGATCTTATTTTCCAGAGCTAGCCATAGAAAGTTCCTCTTTTACAAGGAATTTTTAACTCCAGACCAATCTCCATCACCACATTCTCTCTCAACATATTTCTTCCTCTATTTTTGCACCGTATCCACCTTCCAAGCTTAGTAGTGAACACACCTATTACATTATTTCTTCACCACTTTAGCTCATCATCCTGATCTTTGATAACAATATCATTATGTTTAATACTTACATCAAGGAAATCCCTAGATTGATTAAAGATAAAGTAGTTGAAGTGATTGTGGCTTAAGACTGTAGTGCATTTACCTTCGAAAAAACCTTGTGTGATTTATTTCTATTTTTAGAAATTTTGATTTTATATTTTCTCAAATGTTAGTCAATCCAATATTCCTGATTATATATGTATTTAGTGTTATTATGTCCATGTTTTCTGAAGGCCCTTCATCATCTCCAACTATAGAAATGTTAAATGTGGTTAATTATGATGATGAAGAGGAGGTTACCATAAGACATCAACATTCTAAGGTTCAATATTTTCAAGCATCATAGACCATATTCCATAAGTCAATACTTTTCTTGTCTACTTGAATATTACTTAATCAATTAATGCATTTCTAACCCTCGAACTGTAGGTCATAGATAACATCAAAACATGTTTGAGTGGTAATTGTGTGTGATTGTCACCAATTTGTAAGGAAAGACAAATTTTTTTAGATACAACTGACATAAAAAGATTTATGCCTATATCAGAAGCAAAATATGCTGGGTTCTCTTTGGCAAAAAATGATTTAGAGCAGTCCTCAAAAACTAGAACTCATCAACGGTTTAGAATAGTTATTGGTGATGATAACTACTTAACAAGTGATAGACAAAAGGAAGAAATAATTTAGCGGGAGGCTTTAGAATTTGCAACAACATTAAAAGTTAAAGTTGGCATAAAGGACTACATTATGGCAAAATAAGGAGACACTGGTTATGAGACTAGTGAATTTCGGAAATTCGACATACTGTATAATTCAAATTTGATTGTCAAGAAACATTGGGATTATAGAAATACAAATTAATCATCAAAGAAAGCTACTCCAAATTTCAAATGCTTTAGAAAGGTAACCTTCAAATTTTTTTATATGTTTTTGTTATTTGGTTTGTTGACATCTATTTTGAGCAAATGTTTCATGTTTTGCTTTTACTGTTTGTTATTTTTCATGAATTATCAAACCTGCCCCAAGGGAGTTGTATGCCTATCGCACGTAGGTCACTGGAACATGATGAATAAGGTAATGACTATCTTCTCTTAAAGATAATTTATCTATACTACATACATGGTATATGTTCTTCAATAGGAAAATAACCTATATATAAACTTTGTACTATTGAAATCCTTTAATGTTCGTAAATTGTTAACTAACATTTGCATAGCATGAGATGAAACAAAAAAAGGTCAATGGAGGCACAATTAACCATTAGGCTTGTATCAACTTCTCGTGGGGCATTCAAGAAAGTGTTGCTCTTGGATTTTGTCATGTGTTGGCTCAAATGTGCCAAATCTCTGGCATGGTAGGAACATGTGGGCCTCATTGAACTTTCATATTCCTTTTGGAGGTTGTAACACGATTTGCAGTTTATCCTATGTTGAACAGAAAACCTGGATTTTTTTTTCCAAATATTTGTTATTGGTTTATGCCTTCCCCTCATTGCATGTATTGAATCTTGAACATGCTATTCCAATCTACATGGCACGACTTGACCAACCTGAAAGAGCTTTGAAAATTGTATACAAAGATGCAATGAGAAAACTGAGAGACAAGGAATTGGAGCTCCTCATAGTCATTCTACTTGAAAACAATGTATATATGTATGGTCAGTATTTTATTCTTTCTGGAGGATTCAATAGTGTTTGTTTATGAATTGTGTTCATTGAATTTGACACCTGAACTATTTACTGGTACAGATTTGTCAACAAAATGAGTACTTTTAGTTAGTGGTTTAATCATTTTTTGCAATGCTTGCAATTTTTTCACACAATATTGATATGTAGATTGATAATTTGGAGTGCCTGAGCATAGACAGGATAACAAAGAAGCATCTTACCTTACCATGTTTTCCTGAATGTTTGGATGTGTGAAGGAGATAAGAATAATCATTGTTTATATCTATTAGATTTCTAAAATTTGTAATCAAGTGAAAATAATAATTACAATAAACCACAATACAATGCATAATATTTACTGAATTAAAACCTAGAGATCAAAAATAGATGCACCAACAAAAACATGTCCTACATCAAGATAATGGTGAACAAATAACTTTTTTTCTTTCTGGTTTTATTGGAATCTCGTAATCTGGTGTAAAACACTTGCATATTTTGTATTCTTAGCTTATAGGTTTGTTACTCCATTTCCTAGGATGAAGAGATAATAAGCCAACAAACATTATTAAGAACATAATATCATTTTATGGATTTTGAAATTGTTGATCATTTTAACTTAAAAACTTGAAGCCTTCAGGGAGCATGGAACTGTAATTAAACTCTATGCTACAATCTATTAGGCTTTAGGGGATGATAAGAAATTAAGGAAATGCGAATTTAGAGTTTTTGACTCATTTTTCTTTTGTTTTAGGTCGGGATTCTACATCGATGAGAAAGTTCATTATCTCTTCCTCAACTAGAGAGCCCAAAACTACCCTACAATATTGCTCAGCAACAACTAGGTGAATTTTATGGTGGTGAGCAGGTTTACATAGACTGCAGAATGTTAAATAAATACTGCATCAGTGAATATCGAATTGTGAAAGCCAGTAATGGAGGAGAAAACTTTGTAGGTCACCCATATATTGAGAATTGGTCGATATCATGTTGGGAGGACCTGTGTCAATTTTCCATCTTTTGTAACACCTTCATCAAGGTAAGATTGTTAATCAATTGTAGATTTGAATGCATATACATTTTTACAATTTTTTGTTATCAAGGAAACCAATTCCAATTATACAAGGGTATTGAAATTATGGAGCTAACCGCTGTATATGAATTTAATTTTCCACCATTTAATGCAATTCAATCTTTTGAATTTATATGTCAAAGAGTAAACTCTCTTGTAAGAAGGAGAAATCTTCATCATTTTTCTTTTGCCTCATAATATATCATGAAAGGAAGCTCTAACTGAGGGCCTTGCATGTTCAAATTCAATGACATAAATGTATTTTCAACAAATATAAGTGTGTTGCCTTATTATTTTCACTTGCTTTCGAGATTTTTTAAGTTTTGGAAATTATTTTTTTATTTAGATTTAAAATGACTTTGTTGTTAGTTTTAAAAAAATTGGAATTTATTCTTTTTTCTTTTTCCATAAAGAACAAAGATTTAAGGTAAGTAAAATCACTATTTGGGAACTTTAAATGTTGAAACCACCTTAAAATAACATCTAAAATGATTTTGATTATTTCTTTTAAAATATTTTTTCATATTGTCTCTACAGAGAAACAATAGTTGTAGTTATG
Source organism: Pinus taeda (assembly GCA_000404065.3). NCBI lineage: Eukaryota > Viridiplantae > Streptophyta > Pinopsida > Pinales > Pinaceae > Pinus > Pinus taeda. The sequence goes on along the minus strand of APFE030111509.1, from coordinate 250,038 downwards.
GACATATAGTGTCTATAGAGACAATATGTTTTTAGTCTAAGGTTTTGTCCCTGAAGAGACAAAAATGAAAGTGTCTCTAGAGAGACAAACCAAATTGTCTCTTAAGAGACAATAATGCATGTGCTTTTTAGAGAATAATAATATGGATTTTAGTCTTTATAGAGACAATTTTTTAACACATTAATTTTGAGACAGGAGCTTGAAGACAATATTTAAGACAATACACAAGTTTCTTTTTGTCTCAAGTTAAGATAATTGATTAGAAAATTATCTTAAAACCCACCACATGTAGTAGTGCCGCCTACTTCTATTACTAATAATAACGAAGCAATAATCCAGCTAACCTATTCCCATGCCATACCAATTGATTTTGAAAATACAATTGAAAGAAAGTTTTACATTTTTACTTTGTGATTTTTTTTCATTTTTTTGAAGATTATGAGATCTAAAACATAACTTGAACACGAACATCGATTTAAAAAAAAAAAATTGCTGGTGAACAATGAATCCTAAAAGCTCTTTGTTGATTATGTTGCTTACCCTAGGATTTGATCTGCTAAGTTTTTTTTAGTTGTTTGCGAACAATGAATCCGAAAATCTCTTAGCTGATCATGTTGCGCACTGATTAGCATATGGTTTGCTCTGCTCACCCTCTTGTCTACTATTCACTCCAGCCTCCACTGTATCAAACAGTCAATATTAAAACTTTGTCTGGTCTTCCGTCCAACCTCGGACTATGATAATATCCTGGTCCCAAACCCCAGTCGAGGAGCAAAACGAAACCCTGGTCTGCAATAGTGTCTTGTTGTTTGGAGCCTCCACTTCGTGACTTAGCCCAGCAAGGATTTGTGAGCACTGTTCGAACTTTGGCAGCCTCACTATTCACGTGATGACACCAATGACGTGATGACCTCAGTCTGACCAGTCTATCATCGTCGTCGAGGGCATGCCACGTGACACATTTTTCAACCTTTGGATATAAAATTATGTTAGTCTGCAGTTGTGCTATGGAGCCGGCAATCGGGAGTCGAGACTTTTAGGTGAGAATTTGCGCTATTACGGCTGATGGCAGTGTATTGTGAACTATGCACGAGTGGAGGACTGCACATTATTAGATTTTAGGGTTATATATATATATAACCGTAAAATCTAGTACTGTCCTACTTCAAATTAGCCAGACATTTTTTCCCCTCTTTTTTGTGTTTCATGTACGACTTCGTAGTTCGGCGTGAGGTTTTGTGAAGCCCATCCGATAAAACTCGACAAACTTTTAACTTAGGTGGTTAAGTTCATTAAACGTGATGACAACTTCTATTTAAAATACTATCTATTTTTCAAAAACAAAAATAAAATTTGTAATAGATTTCTTTAAATTATTTGTATTTAGAAGTGACTTTCATGCTTAACAATACACAAGTACATATTAGTATATTCCTTTAAAATATATATTTATAATTTTATAATTTTTATGTTATTTTCTATAATAACAAATTAATTACTTATAAAATTAATAGTTAAATTAATAACTAAGAAAACCCCTATTTATGATACTTTTTATTATCAAATTAAAAAAAGATAAAAGAAGAAATTATGTTGAGAAGAAGCATAATATTAAAAATACTACTATCTCCAAATTTAAAGATAAGTTGTGGGATGATAAGGGGCTAGAGGGAAAAAGAAGTAAGGAGATGATCAACCCAACTTTTTCTAACCAGAATTATCTTTCTATCTTGAACATCTGTGCTAAGAAGAAAATGAGCATTGCAAAGATAAGAATTAATTCTCAACCCCACTCTTGCTAACCAAAATTACCTACTAAGAAGAAAATGAGTATTACAAAGATATGAATCAATTGTCATGAGCTTTGACCCATGCTAAAAAGAAAATGAGCATTGCAAAGATAAGAATTAATTCTCATCACCGTTGGTCTATTCCCAAAACACCGACAAAATAATTTGTCACCTTTGCTATGTTAAGAAGGTTGAAGATGAAAATTACTTTCTCTTGGACTGCAGGTTTTAAAACATTTGCCACACTAGACAAAATAATCTGTCACCTTTGGTATATTAAGAAGGTTGAAAATGAAAAATACTTTCTCTTGGACTACAGGTTTCAAAACATTTGTCACACTACTAACCTTTTTGACTTGTTAAGTAGGCAAAACTACAGTGATCTAAGAGTGCTTCTTTACCTTCTTTTTTATCATAGAAATAAAATATTAAAGAGTGCAATTAATCTCTTAAGTTTTAAAGGTCCCATAGACTATATTGGTTTTAGTGGATGTTAATTATCATCATTATCCTTAATAATAATTATAAAAAAAATTATATATATATAAAAAATAAGTGCAAGATTCTTAACTATTTAATAATTTTTTAAATAAACTTTATTACAATGTTATGGCTCACTAGTACCACATGCTTTAAAAAATGATAGCTTTACATAATTACATGTAAAAAAATTTCAAATTTCTATTTGTGATTGGTAGTAAAAATATTATAAAATATTTATAAAATTATATTTTCTACCATCAATCTAATAAATATTAATAATTAAATTAAAATTTTAAAAAATCCAATAAAAAAAATATATACTTATAATCAAATATATTAATATATAACTAAACTTTAACAGAAATATAAGGTAAAACATCCCTTACTGGTAAACACCTTCTATCAAGAACACTGCACGTCAACACAAACAAACTTACCTCTGAACGGTATGTGGAAAAGGCAAACCGATGTCCTTAGAAATATTTTTGCACATCCACATCTGGCTTGTGAATCAGGAATGAGATAGAGACATTGTCAGGAAATAATCCATTTGACCATCAAAATTTCCTATGAATTTTATAAGATTAACCTAACCCTTGTCGCAATGCGTTTTATTTATTCTGTTATTATTTATACACGTCAACGTTTGATGTTCAAATATCCATGTCATTTTTCTGGTTATATTAACGTTTGATGGGCACGATGCTTGAAATTTTATGTTGGACTACTCTCGTTATGCAAAATATGCATTCATAATAATCACGGTGTTTACGGTGCAGGCAAACATTCAAATAGTAGCATCACTTTGATATTCAAATGATGTACACCACATTGACGAAACCCCAAATTTCCTTTTTCTTTTTTGGAAAACACGATGAATTGAAAAAGGAACAGAGAAATCAAATATGATGAATCTCAAGATCTTGATAAGAAACAACTCATTAAGCCACATTGCTTGGATTATGTAGAAATACACCTTACATGGCAATTTCAGGCGCATGCTGAACTAATGTCCGGCTAGTGTCTGACCCTATTAGAAACAAAATAGTTTACTTGCGGCAGAATTATTATAGATGTGAATGCGCTCGAAAGGATAATTTAAAAATGCATTTTGATGGCAGCTACAAACAGGAACGTAAGATATAGCAACAAAATCGTTGAAATTGATTGAACTCGAGTACTGGTCAACTGAGAACAGTACGACAATTGGTCCTGATTTCTCCCATGGTGCCTGTAAGAGGGCTGATGTTCCCCATCTTCACCATTGATTCTGCAAACTGTTGGAGAAAGATCTCTTCATTTTCTGCGTAAGCTTTCACTGTTTCCATGGTCTTCCCTTGGCCCTTGGCGAACAATTCTTCGTCTGAGTTCAACAGTCCATACCCGCTCAGCAAGTTCTTGAAGTAGTAGTTGTCGAATTTCGTAGGACTCACAAAATCCAATGGGGACAAGTTATTATCTCCTCCCGATTTCGGACACCCAGATATAAGCCGACTGTAGTAAGATTTGTCCAGGCTGGAGTCTGGCTGCCCATTTCCACTCTGGTTGTAAAGCCTCTGCCGGAAACTTGTGCATCGAGATTGGCCGATCGTGTGACTTCCTGCGTAATTAGCATTTGTATTTGTATTTCACTACTTAATAATCTCCACTTCATATTGAATGCTACAAAATGAAATGATTGCACTGTAAATTATGACGCTGCAAGTTATAAATAAAATATGTATACCTGAAAGGGCCACCAAGTCTACCTCATCCAGACCCTGGCGTTTAAACTTAGTAATGAGTGTCTGGAGAGTTGAGTTGGGCGCTGGGATATTGTTGTTGGACCCACTCAAACTTGCACTCCTCGAGTCTCTTCTCCCCAGTAAAACCTCCCAGCCCACACCTCCACTCTGATATTATTCAATCATAACACAACAGCAAGTATTATTATTTACTAGATTAAAATACTGCCTTGGAAATCAAGTGCTAGCAAAATATGTTATTTTGAAAGAATGAGATACTGGCCAGTAAGGTGTATTACCAGGACCACTGAGTCACGAGCTGTAATAGCAAGAATATCTGCACATGATACAGTTTTTGGGCACGCCTTTTCTAGTTCACTCTTAATCTGATCAACGACCTCAAATCCTCTTGCAGAATTTCTGTTGGGATTCGATCTCTTCTCGCTCACAATGCTTCCACTGTCATCTAGTAGCAAAGATGCGTCGCACCCCTGTCATGACATTAAAATTTCGCACGTTAACACATACATTTTATTTCTACTGATTCATCAGTAGCCATTATTCAATGCAATTAGATCAATCTGCATGACGAAAAGAATGCTGACCTTGACAAAACAATCATGGAAGTGAAGTCTGAGTAAGGATGCCGCCATTCGAGCCTCCTTCATCACGGCCTTCTCCACGACCGATTTTATTATTTGTTCGGCCATAGGACATGAATGGTCATAAAAATGTGGAATCAAATTATTGGAAGGTTGCGGATGGGATACTGGGAATGATAATACGAACACCTGCAGCGAACAAAGGAGCAAAAGAGGGATAAGAGAGGGGCGGGGGGGAATAGTTAATGCCATGATTCCCATGAATGGACGAACTGCGATACGGGTGTATGAATGAGCCCAAGAAACACGAAAGAAAGAAGAGGCTGTAGGTATTGGTTATGTGGACGCTTATTTATATAAATGCATGGGGAGTTCTCCACCGCATTAACGTTCAATTCAAGTGTTGAAAAATTCAATGGAACAAGACAGCTCAGCTACTCCAGTGTACCACAATCTACGCGGGATGATTGATTCATATCTTTAATGGTTACTTTAAAAATTTGTAAGTCAACAAGGACGCAGATTTTTGCCTCAGTTAGATATTAAAAACACTAAAGAAGAATACGCGTGTCCCACTAAGTCAATGATTAAGGAGGAATACTGGTTGTCCCATGCCTGAATGAATTCTTAGCGGTCTATCGTTGTGAACGACCGGCAGGTGGCAGGTAGCAAGTGAGACGGTCGAAGGTTTCCAGGGCAGGTAGCCGCCATTGTCGTTGTTCTTGTTCTCCGTATATATAAAATTCAAATTGCTTTAACCCGCCAAGTACCTCCTCTTCCGTTTTTCCATTATAAAATAGGAAGCAAAAAGCAAAAGATTTGTAAAACCATTTCAACTCACAGAAGCTTCAAAGTCATTCCTCTCCAGGGATCTTCATATATAAAATCGCTTTAAACCAACAATTTGTCATTACGCTTCAGGGAACGTCATATATAAATTCCCTTGAAAGCAACAATTTCTCGTTTGGTAATACAATCTTTCGTCTCTTTTACAAACTGCATTTTTTAACCTAACCACCTTATTGTGTAAGTTGTTTATAATTCTATATAAAAATGTTTGAAACAAAATATAAACACTCTACCAAGAAACTTGCATACAGGCGTATGCCACAAATTTCCTTGAAGCCTTATCTCAACGGATTACCTTATGAGCTAGTTATCGGATGGTTGTCATGTCACCAACTCCCAATCACCGAGTCCACTTTACTATTTTACTATTTCTTTTTCCCAAAGGAAGAAATCGTGCTTCTGGGAGTAGCTCTCAGGGAAGAAATCGTGCTTCTTCGAATAGCTGTCAGGGATTAGGCAGCAAGACTGGTAGAGATTAAACCTCTGGGATTAATTTAGTTTATTTTGTTATCTACAATAAATTATTTATTTGGAATTGATACCTATAAAAAAATTACATAAAAATAAATATTCAAAATTTACAATTACATAATCAATTTAATGTTTATGTTTGTGTGAAATTAATATTTAAATTAGCCATGTAAGTGTGGTTTAATACACAATTAATTTTGCTATCTACAATAAACTATTTATTTGGAATTGACAAATATAAAAAAACTACACAAAGAATGTGTAATTAATATTTAAATTAGCCATGTAATTGTGGACATATTGTATATTTATATTATTTATTGTGTAAAAGTATTTTTTATTTTTATGTTTATATTATTTATGGTGTGTAAAAAGTATTTTTTAAGGTAAATTTTAAGTTTTTATATATTTAATTAGTTGAAATTTTAAAATAATATGGTAATCAATATGAATTATTATCATTTAATTTTTTTTATGAAATATAGATATGTTTGTATTGATTGATTCATATTTAATATTTTGTGTGGGAATTGGGAGAGTGATGGTGATTTGGAGAGACTAGTTTGTATTAAAGGAACTTGTGGATTCGTCCCCCCTTCCCTGACAAAATGGTTATTGGAGTGGGATTTTACTGAATGATCTTCTAGTTGAAAGGATGGAAGGGGTTTTATCCCCCCTCCATCCCCTGTCTATGGCCTGGCGTTGGTGGATTTCGTGGAGCTACACTGTTTAGGCGAAGAAACATTTCTTAGCGTGGCCACTGGAGATATTGTTGCAAATTCTTATGGTCTGCATGTCGATGACCTTTGTGGGACCCTTGAGCTAGAGGAGGTTCTTGGAATTAACAATTGCAATAGTCGTAAGGATGTCAACAAAATGTTTGTTAAAATGTCAAAAAGAGATACTCGCTGAGAGTATGATAATGCACACAATGTGTTCGACAAAATTCTCTTGCCAATGTTGGATCTGGAAATGAAAGGTGTTGGGCACTTGGATCATAAAAAATTTCTAGGTTTTGTTCAGTCCATGTGTCGTGAGTCCCTTTGCTTTATGATCATAGAATCAAATGTTGTGGGAGCATTGGCGGACAATATTCAACAACAGGAAAGTATCCATGTGCGTGAGATGAGGCTCCTCTATGGAGGGAGGAAATTAAAGATGGAAAAAGGCCTTTGAAACTATGGAATTAAGAAGGATGCCACTATCTCTATAGCAACATGCTTATTTGGAGGTGCCCCAGGAGGTGGGGCATCTTCAATATCAAAACCCTTATCATTCAAAGATGCGCCTAAGTTAGATTCCAAATATTAGTCACTAAAGGATCTTTCATGTCAAGCTTTCATGGTGGAGCATTCAACAAACACCCCAATGATCGAGGTGAATGATATTTTAACTATGATGAAGGAGAAAAATGAAAAACAAAAACCATGAATAATTTTGGTGTGTAAAACTAGAAATGTTGAACTTGTTCTTTGAAGTTTTTCGCTTCCTCACGTAATCTACTTTTTTTTATTTAATATAATTTAATTTAAAAAGAAAAGATATATAATTGTTTTTAATTTTATTGATAAATAAAATTAAATATAACTAATTTAATTAATTCTAATTAAACTATAATTCTTCTTGAGACTTTTTAAGCTAAAAATAAAATATTATATATAAAATATGAACTTTACAAAAATATAAATAGTATTATTAAGAATCGACATATATTTATCTTAATTTTCTATGTACCAACTAGCGTAGATGCGTCTTTAGTGGAGAGGGATAAGTTTCTTGAGGTCAAAATATCTTTTAGAGTGTTAGAACGAAAAAATATTTACACCTTAAGGGACTTGATCTCTTTCCACACTTGATACATTCATGGTTAAGATGGATACACACACCTATACCATCTATTAATTTTCAGTTTTTAAATTATATCTTTAAATGCACAAATGGATTGAATGCCTTGAAAAATCACTTGGATAATTGAACTGTTTAAACTACACATTTTAAACTTTTAATTACAAGAAATATTTACTCATTCTAGTGTTAGATTTCCAATAAATATTGAAACTTGTAAGCTTACATAGCAATCTTATCAATTGCGTTGTCAGTATTATCCTTATCTATTAAGTCATCAATCTTATCTTTTAACTATCGTTAGAAGCCTCTATTGTTCCTATAAATTAGGCTCATGTATAACTCATTTTCTTAAGCAATGAAGTGTATTTCTCTTCGTTCTTCATCTTATGATCTCTTGGTAGAAGGATTTTTTAGCTTTGTAGTTTGATCTTTAGGTATTTTAATACTCTTTCACAGTATCAAAGCCTTGGTCAAGGTTCGATTCCCCGATTTGTGTTTGAGGGGGGGTGTTGGAGTTTGTATTTTCCAACGCTTCATTTCCCTATGAGCTAAGTATGGTGAGCTTTAAGCTCGCATAGGGACTTACATGTACTCAGTTGTCGCAGTTATCCTTATCCGACACTAGGGCTCCTCCATTTCTATATAGTGAAGGCTTTCCATGTGTTTCAACATAAGGATGTGAATAACTCAATACTCTTTAATGGTATCAGGGAGGGTGATTCCTACCCTACTGAATTCTTTTCTGAGTTTCTTATTTTTATCTTGAATGGGGCTTATTTTTAAGTGAGATCTCGAAATTTCTTCAAGATCTACATATATTTCTAGGAGATTATGGTTTCAAATCTGAGTTTGATACTTGTGGCTTTTTATGGTATTAGAGCTAAGTATTGTGAAAACGTCAACATGGTATCACAACCTTGACCGAGGTTCGATTCCTCAATTTAAGTTTGAGGGGTAATGTTGGAGTTTGTCTTTTCCAATAGTTCCGTTCCCTATGAGCTAAGTATGGTGAGTTGTAAGCTCACATAGGGAATTTCATGAACCAAGTTGTCATAGTTATCCTTATCCTACACTAGGGCTCCTCCATTGCTATATAATAGAGGCTTTCTATGTGTTTTAACACAAGTTTGTCAGTAATTCAATACTCTTTCATGGTATAAAAGTGGGTGATTCCTTCCCTACTGAATTCTTTTTTGAGTTTCTTATTTTTACCTTGAATGGGGCTTATTTTCAAGTGAGCTTTGAAATTTCTTTGAGATCTACAGATATGTCTAAGAGATTATGGTTTCAATCTGAGCTTGATACCTGCGGTTTTTTCATGGTATCAGAGCTAAGTATGGTGAAAACATCAACATGGTATCACAGCCTTGGCAGAGGTTTGATTCCCTGATTTGCCTTTGACTGGTGGTGTTGGATTTTATCATTTCCAACGCTTCATTTCCCTATGAGCTAAGTATGGTGAGTTGTAAGCTCACATAGGGACTTGCATGTACCCAATTGTCATAGTTATCCTTATCCGACATTAGGGCTCCTCCAATGCTATATAATGGAGGATTTTTATGTGTTTTAACACAAGTTTGTGAGTAATTCAATACTCTTTCATGCTACTAGAGCAAGTTATTCCTGCCCTGCTAAATTTGTTTTTGAATTTCTTATTTTTATCTTGAATGGGGCTTATTTCTAAGTGAGATCTCGAAACTTCTTCGAGATCTATACATATGTCTAGGAGATTATGGTTTCAATCTATGTTTGAAAACTATGGTCTTTTCATGGTATCAAAGCTAAGTATGTTGGAAACCTCAACATGGTATCACAATCTTGGCTGAGGTTCGATTCCCCAATTTGTGTTTGAGGGGAGGTGTTGGATTTTTTCTTTTCTAATGCTTCATTTCCCTATGAGCTAAGTATGGTGAGCTGTAATCTCACATAGGGACTTGCATGTACCCATTTGTTGTAATTATCCTTATCTGACACTAGGGCTCCTCCATTGCTACATAATGGAGGCTTTCTATGTGTTTTAACATAAGTTTGTGAGTAATTAAATACTCTTTCATCTAGATAAAATTGTCCAAACCTCTTTTTGAGTGTAAAACTTGAGAAAAGATGTACACCTTCAAACACATTATTTTTTTTGGAGATTAATAGATCCAAAATTAAAATGGATATGGGTTCTTTAAATCAATATTATATATATATGATATATATAACGTATAACTATATATATATATACTATATATATATATCAAAAATTAAAGACCAATATAATATAGTTTATGAGATTGATTTTCCATTTTGTCACTGACATATTTATAAATTATTATAATCTTTTTATGGTAATTACATGTATGTGTTGGGTTTCCAAATGATTTAATAATAAATATTAGCTTTATAGTGTTAAGTTAATTAAAGTATGTACATGAAATAGATCCCATGTCTCAAGGGTTCTCGTACACCAATTTGGTGTTGTCTTGGTGGTGACTTTAAAATTAGATTATAATTATTATAGTTAAAAGGCTTGGATTATTGGTTTGGAATGGAAGTATAACATATATTTGAAGATATTTATTATATCAAACCAAACATGTAAATGATTTAATAAAAGTGTTATAATAACACATAATAAGAAATTTACTTAACCTAACCTTATTTGTGTTATTATAATAATTTTGAGATAATATATAGAATAATTGAAGATAAGTCATTATAAGGTAGTTAGAAGAATTATATGGTGCATTATGCACATTCAATGGGTTGATTAGAAAATATCAGGAGTGAGTGAATTACTAAAATGAAAGGGAGGTCATGCTACTTAGAACATATTCATTCTAAATGGATCGAATGTATTGAAGGCAAGAAGTCCATATGGGGATGCATTTTTTTTTTTTGGTTCAATGGTAGTGACATCTTGTATTACTTTCGATTAAAGAAAAACATAAAAGTTTTATACATTTTAATTATATGAAATAGATGTATACAACTATTTTACTATAACCAAAGAACTATTTTGTTAACAAAGAAAATATTCAATGAATGAAAGAGTAAGGATATTGGAGTGCATATGTATATTTAATAAAATCACAAGAAACAACCACAATAAAGTTCACTTACAAAAATTAATTAGTATTTAATATTTTTATATACTTCAGAAAGTATGATAAATTAAGAGATCCATAGAATGAAGGAAAACATATTTACAATAAAGAAATTATGAAAATGTTAATGAAATAAAGAAATTATGAAAATGTTAATGCAAAAAATTACATGCATTGAAGTCAAATTAAGGTAGATGTAAAGACAATTTAGTGTGTCATTAGTTTAGCACAAATGCAAATTAAAGACAAACTTTTCCTGTGACACAAATTTCAAGTAAATTTCGAGCTTCATCCTCAATGATGATTCCATAATTCCTTTATTACATAATGGTTAGATCTAAAACTTGACTTCAAATAACTTCATTTCTATGGGAAAATTCATTAATTCATTCATAGCATTCATTACAAGAGGGTCCACTTTGCAACTTTAAATTGGGGACCCTTCACAACACAACTATAAAACAAGTGTTTAGCATGACTTTGTAGAAGCCTTTTTCCATTCAATTGTGAGATAAATATATGGATTTTAGTGGTTGAGAGAACAATTATGCATGTAAATTGATGTTAGAGTAAAAAATGTGATGTGTTTTCGCAATTTTTTTAGGTATGGGATTGTAATGCATTGGTTTTGACCCTTGGACTATATTGAATCAAATTATGTAAATGATTTAAATATGTTAGTATGTATTGCTAGTGTAAAGCTCAAGTGTAAAGCCTAACTAGTTAATGGATAGACACATGATTGGATGTATTTCCATTGACAATGTGATAAGTTTGTCATGATAGGTGCAAGTAATGTTAATACTAATGTTTAAAATATAATATAATAAGGTTGATGCTAGCTATGAGTAAACAAGAAAAAAATAATTGATACATTTCCACTAAAGGAGTAGAGGAAAGGATCTTTGGGAGATTGAATCATTTGTTGCCAATTCCCAACCCATGAAATCATTTCCTTTCCACCATGTGCGATTAGTGAACTTCATACATCCCCATTGAATAATTAAGCCAATTTGTGTGCATGTAAGAGGATGGTTGGAAAATTCTTTTTTAAGAAGGTATTAAAACATGGTTTGAGTACAAGATTCCTTTTGACAAAGGTAATGCCAACCATAACCTTCCTCATTTTCCCCTTCCTATTAGAATAATAAATTCTCACTCGAAAATATGGTATCTCAAGAGGTGGGTGAGGTAATGTACACCATTGTACACATAATAGTGGATTGCGAAACAAAAACTTCAAAAACCAAAAATGTGTATCTTAGTAGAAAATAGAAGGCTATGAAAAAGCATAATGTTTGGGCAGGTTAGGGACCTAAAAACCTATGTGATTCCTATTATTAAGATGGATGCTTTGGAGCGTAAGTAAAAATCCTAGAGAAAATACCCATAAGGTAGGTAATAGATGGATTATTTTTCACACATTGAATAGTATTGAATAGAATAAGGATTTCCAAGGGAATGTTTAGTAAAGAAAAGAAGTCCTTCGACTATCCTTGAGTCACTATTAAGTAGAAAATGGGGTAGGTCTTTCCTTGGGGTTGTAGAGAGTACCATGGATGGTATGAGAGATGAAATAGCCACTTGGAGTCTTTTGGTCTAAAATCTTGGCCAAGCATGAGATATTATGGATTGATTTAATAAATAAAAAAAATCACGAGACCTCTTCCTTTTCCCTTATGGCTTAATGGTATAACATGGGAGTGGCTTTCTCATTGAATTCTGATGGTTGGGTGGAACATATGCGAAATGTTCTAGTAATAAAAATAACATTAATTCAAGCAATGTGGTGATCACCTTGCGACATAAAGTTAATCCCTTTGGTGGATTGATGGAGGAATGTATGAGGCACTATGATTATTGCCAATTTTCTAGTTGTGCATGAGCACAAAGGGGCTCGATGGATCGATGTACCCATAGAGAGTTGGGCCATTGTTGTGAAATAATTTCTATGGACATGGTTTGACTTGCAAAGACTAATTTGGTTTCGTAAACTAATAAATTTATCATATCAATCTAGGATTCATAAATTGATGAATCACACTCATTATATGTAAACTAATCAACTTAGTTTCCAAACGTGTCACTTTAACAAATACTAAGCTTAACTAAAATGAGTTTTTTTATCAAATTTCAAAGGAGCTATGATATTTAAACGCTAGTAAAAAATTTTAATTAAAGGATGATATTCAAAGTAAAATCAAGAACATATGAAAGATAATCGAATCCCTAAACAAACTTTTAATCAGAATGAAGTTCAAATTTTAAATATGAATGGAATTCAAGTTTAACATCTAATAGTGGAATACAATATTTGACTAAGCTTAACATATATGATTAAAGAGATTAAATACACGAAGTCTCTGTGGTGGATACAATAAAAGTTATATCAAGACTACTTTTACTTTAACTATTGCAGCATAAAATAAAGTTATATGTTACCAACGTAATTTTCAAGACAAAATGTGGACTAATATTTTCCAATCTAAGCTCTAAAGTCTTACATAGGTAAAATATAGTTTGTGGGATATACATTTTTAAAATATCACACAACAATAGTCACTTCACCTAGGAATCTTATTGTTTGAGAAAGAAATTCTATGGAAAGGATATTCTAGATCACATCGAAGGAATTAATTGACTCAAGTCTAGCTAAGTAATCAAGCATACATTGGGGCCTCAACAGGTAGAAAACTAAGTTGTAGTGACTCTATTCTAATCCCATGGGTGAGAGAGGATTGCAACAATTCTCTATGTACCACTTCATTTATTCCCTAAAAGCATGATTTAGACTTGTTTTAAAAGAAAATTCTACACTTGATCAAATGAAATATTAACTGCAATATAATTAGAGGCTAACTTACACATATGTAATGGTATATCTATCTTCTATATATATATATATATATTTATATATATATATTTAGCAACACAATGCACATGAAACTAGAAACCTAAGCTTTATATTGAACATGCTTTCAATTTTACAAGTATTTATATAAAGAAATAATCAAACTAAAATGGTAATAATCCTTTAAAATATAATTAAATTCTTGATTTAACATTTATCATCAATAGATTCAAATTCTATGGTAGCTTAAATTGTGCCAAATCATAGTTTGTAGAAACATGGGAAGATATGTTTACTCTAATAGCTCGAATTTCCTCTTCGTGGTAGCATTGGCAAAGTATTGTTGTCACATCTCTATGTGCTATTTTGTGGATCCAAGATGAGGTTGTCTATATTGTGAATGTTGGGAAAAATACCACGTTCCGAATTTTCTCCAAACCACTTGCAAATTTCTTAATGAATGAAAATTATGAAATCAAATTATTTCCTGTAACAAAGGTAAAAATTGGTTTTCAACAACAAAAAATTGATAAATTGAAAAATTGAAAATAAAATATTCTAAATGAATTTGTATGGTTTTATTTGGATTTATTGGACAAATTTAATTAAAACAAAGCAAAAATAAATGAGAATGGGGTAAATATGCTTTAAATGATGATTACTTTTGTGGCTTTTTGGTGAAAAAATTGAGTACCAACATCTCTCCCAAGGAGAGGGTATTACATGTCCTCATGCAATCAAAAAATATTCCTCTCATCTTTAAAAGGCCCCTATTGCTCTCAAGAGGACATCCACATTAGATGTAGACCATATTTGTATTGGTTTCCTTGGTCTCTTGATGAATACTTTGACCCTCAAGCTTTATTCTTTAGGCTACAATGCTTGTCTTTGTTTGTACCATTAGTAATATTCCTTGCTATGAGGGATTTTTTCTTTTTATAACCTCTCATTCTCTTGCTCCTCTCTCTCTTTTCTTTAGTGTTGTTCATACTTTTCCTAGCGAGTATTTGATTTTGAGTTTTAATATAACTTTTCAACACTGTAATGTCTTTGAGTTCACTTTTCACCCTTCTAATTTGGTTTTATTATTTTTCATATATATCTTTGAAAATTTCATAGGATATTTTCCTTTTAAATCTTAAGGAGTGCATTTTTTAGTGTTGGTAAAAGTCGAAAAATCCTTCTCTTAAAATGATGATGGTTCCTTTTCCTGTACTAAAAATGTAAAGTGTTCTTCCATTCTCACAAATGTTGATGGTTCTCCCTCGTACACCTTAAATGATTCACTATAATCATAAAAAAATCTATTGATCCTTATCAATTTCCAATGTTGACGCTATAGAGGTAGGCACCTTTTTTTCTTGGATTTTTAGTAATATTTGCAAATTTTTATTCTTCTTGTCAACCATTTTGTTAACCTTATTAAGCTTCTTGGGCATAGCTCTAGTTACTCTTCTTTGATATGTAACTTGTTTTTTTAGGATTTTCCACCTGCATCTTTCTTTGAAACTTAAACATTTCCCTCCTTGATTCTCTTTGATAAACAAAGTTATTCTATGGCTCGTATTCAAATTTAATTGGGGCATATTCTTCATTTATCTCTTCCACAAACCCATTATCGATAAGAAACTACTCCCTAAGTTTTATAATTATTTTATAAATGATGTTGGAAAATCATTTTAATGAGGCAATGATAGGAAATGCTTCAATCTCCATTTCCTAGTTTCCTTTGGATGGCCTTGGCCATTTTTTTACGTTATTCAAGATATAGTAAGACACATTAATAAGATTTTATTTTTTTAGATGTAAAATCAAGCATGTATGGTATATAAGCATAACACTATGTCTCCCCTCATAGGTTATGTATTTATGGATAAGAAAAAATAACGCTTTCCATGGATTCTTCAACCCGTTTCTAGAGATACCTATGGACTCATTGGGTTTTTGTCTTGATATATTGAGGAAAGGGGTCCATGATTTCTCTTCTATGGGTTTATTTTGAACCCTATCTCCCATTTATGAGGAAAGCAAGTGATTTGTGACAGTTAATGCTAAACAATATGAATAATTAGGTTGCCAAATAATGCACTCTCACCATCAAATTTTTTAGGACCATTTTGAAAGATCCATGTTATACCCTTGAAACGTAGATGAAAAAATAAATCCATCCTGTATTTTGAATAATTGGTTGAAACTCTTGGTGTAAATGAGTTATTTTGAGATCATAATATTCACCTTTGATTGTCATTTCCATTGTTAGACTATGCGGAATTTAAATTTATATAAACTCTATGTATGAGTATCATACGTAACCAAATTCTCGTATGTAAATATTAAGTTATGGAGAATGTTTTCAAAACATTTATTACAGAGAATATATTGTGCGGAAACTACATGTTTTGAAAACTCCTATGCGTGTAACTATCACTAATTCACAAGAAGTATGAATAACATGTTGTATATGTCACTCAAATTCTCAGAAAATAATTTGATAGCATATAAAAATCATATAACAATCCTATTGTTGAACTTTAAACAATTTTATGCCAATACTCATTCATGAGAATAATAAAAATGAAGATGTATCTCATGGAAAAATCGATGAAAATATACTTTGTCTGAACCTTAAACTTTGTTTAGAAACAACTTTTATTTTGTGAGACGAGGTTAGAATATCGTTGTTCCAAAGCATATCAGTGTATGGTGCTTAACATGTACAACAGAGTGGTAGGGAAATTTCAAATGTAAAAGTTAGAGTGGCAAAGTATAATGTTTAGAATAGAGCATATGTTTTCACAAAAAGGTATATGGAATAAACATTTGTTGATAAGTATAAGAGGTCAAAATATAGAAGTTGTTGATCTTGGTTAAGAGTCAATTCAGGGATTATTATCATGATATGTGTATAGAGAGGTAATGAGATTCATTTCAAGTGTACGATAATATGTATTAATAGAGAAGTAGTGGGAGGTTGTGATAATTATTAGATTGAATGTTTATAAGGATAATGAAATCACGGTTTTATAATAGTAATTATGGATGAGATAGATAGGTAATGTAAATACAAAAAAGTTTCGTATAATAATTAAAATTCCAATTCAAGTATGAAGTTGGGATTTAAAAGTGTTAGTATGGACAATAATGACCAAAAGAGTTTTAGAAGAAAATTTTAAAGGTTTTTATAAAAAGGTAACATTATTTATTTCAATTTGGATTATTAACAAAATTCGAAGTATTGAAATATTTTTCTTAACATACTTGATACCATAGAAATAATTGTTGGTATCTTTAACCATGTTTTTTTAAAATCTTCAACTCTTCACGTGTTAGCTGATAGTCTTGATTTATTGCTTGGAGTCTCTAATTGCATACTTTTGAGACTATCCTTGAATGCTTTACTTGTGGGATGAATTATTTTATGTTCGAAACATTTGAATATAACTCCATACATTTTTGAATGGATGATGATAAAAACTTGTTCCCTTTTGAATGAATAATGAAACTGTTCTTTTCTAGAGTGGATGATCAAATGGTTTCGTTCTTATTTCTTATTTGGATAAGAAATTAGTCTCCTAAAGAATTCAAATAGAGTTTACAGCCTTGTTAGTTGACAAATATAATGCTTTATACAAGTTTATATACAATAGCCAATGAGATTCTGAAAAATATGAGACAGGTTCTTCTTTTTAGGCATCCTCTTTAGATTAATATTTGATACTAACATGAAATCATTAACTATTTTGAACATTGATTACAAGACATTGATGAACCTAGTAACCACTTGAAAATTCATTTTATTAGTAACTTTCATTGGCCAATTTCTTTGGTTTCTAAATGAAAATTCAATTCTAGATTATGTCATTAACCTGTATTTTCACATCTAGACTTCTTTTATTTTCCCCCCTTTTTCATATATATATACATATACTTACCCGAACATACCCTGGATCATATGTCTTGCTTGTCCTTCTCTATCCTTCGTTGATTTCAGAGTTTCTTGTGTGCGAGATATGCCTTATAAAATTAGGCCGAGCTCTCCTTTTATAGTCTTCATGTCACTTCCCTTTTGAGCCGACTTGTTGCCATCCTGAGGCCAAATTGTTGTTAGCATTTCGACTTGTTCTTGGAGGACCATTTGACTCTATTTGACTCAAACAAAAATCTTCTATGCAATATGTAACATCCCCAAATGGTTCTTTATGACAATGACTCAATGATTTATGAGTTTACCAATAACTACATTGT
>APFE030111509.1:173994-217523 GCA_000404065.3 Pinus taeda | reverse complement strand
AGGAGAAAATATCACCAAAATCAATTTCCGACACCTGGGAATAACCTTTTGCTACCAACCGAGCTTTGTATTTCTCCACCTTCCCTTCTGCATTTGTCTTCTTCTTGAACACCCATTTGCTGGCAATGGGTTTCCTTCCAGCCGGCAACTCCACCAGATCCCAAGCCTTGGGATTTCCTTCCAAGAGGAGAATCCAACATGAAATACCATTGTAGCAAAAGTGTCTTCTTTCTAACATTGACATACATCAGATTTCAAGAAGGGAAAGTGCAGAAATAACAAAACAAATCCAAGGATTGTTGAACAAAAGGATCATTCGACCTTCTCCTTTACCATGTGGTGCACCCCTTGTTTTGATGTCCAAGAAGAATGGTAAGCATTTCATTGAATGGGATTCAAGAAGTGGTTTTCATCAAAGTAATGTTCTTGAAGGAGACATATAGAATAGGCCATTCAAAACCAAGCAAGGTTTGTTTGAATGTCTTGTTATGCTTTTTGGTCTTTTCCATTCTCCTACTACTTTCATGCATATGAAGCAAGATGGATTGCAACCATTTCTAGACATGATAGTCTACTTGGATGACATTTTTATTTTCATAAAATTTCATTATGAACATGTCATGTATGAGAAAGAAATACTCGATGTCTTATGTTAAGAACATTTGTTATTGAAGATGTCAAAGTATATGTTGGATAAAATTTCTTTGATGTACTTGGGCCATGATATTGGAGAAGATGAGTTGAAGTTAGACTTCTCCAAGATTGATGCCATTATTGATTCATCAATGCTCAAGATAGTCATTTGGATAAGAGGTATTTTGGGAGAAACCCAATGTTGGAGGAAATATTTTGTTAATTTTTCTTCTATTGTAGCTCATTTTCATTCTTTGGTAGTTGTGAAAAATGTATTTCAGTGGGGAGGAAAACAACAAAATTCATTTGATGCTTTAAAACAAAAGATCAGATCAACCTTTATACTTTCTCTTCTAAACTCGAAAAAGTCATTTGCGTTTCAGGTTGATGTATGTGACTATGATGGGAATAGTCTTTATGTGATGTGGTAAGCCCATTTCTTTTCATTCAGAAATTTTCAATGGTGAAGTGTTTAAGTTACAGTGACAAGGGAACTTTCATTGGATTGGTTTTCTTCTACCATTCCACTTGGTCAAAAGGTATAAGAAAGGAATAAGTGACAAGTTTGTTGATGTACTTTCTAGGCCTATAGTTTGTGTAATTACTATCCTCAAGCATAATTTTGTTTTACATGGAAGTTATGTTTAGAAAACTACATACTTTCGAGATGTACATTCAAAAGAATCAGGTGGAGGAATTTGTCTACCATTTGCATCATAATGTATTGTAATATCTTGGTAATAAGGATGTTGATACTCATAGTAACATGGACAAAGCCAAATGGATAGAGTTTGGAAAGGTGAGGGAGTTGTACCCTCACCTGTTGGAAAACTGAAAGTCATCTTTTGGGGTCCAAAAGGCTTCCAGTGGGGAGGAGTGACCAGGTGCTCAAAATTAGGTTCAAAACTAAAAGTGGTATAATCTCGATGAAATAAGCTTTAGATTGAAGTGCCCGTCATCTTGATTCCAGCAATGCAAATGCCACTCGAATCCGAGATCATATGAAGAAGTTATAGCAAGTCAAAGTTCAGGTTTGACTTGGATAGATGCCAGGAGAAGATGACATGGCATCACTCTTCAGTGAATGGGGAAGTGTCAAGTGGCAGGATGCCATTGGCACCACATTTCGCAAATCATAGATTAGAGGTGAGTCGGTGTTAAAGATTTGGCCCCAGAGAAAGGGAGGGTGTGATGCAATAATCGCAATCGCACATTGCAGAAGCAAAGTATTAAAGAACCAGCCTCGACAGGATCAAGGTTACAATGTGATCGAACATCAAAAAAGGAACAACACCATAGAAATCAGCCCCTAGTGTACTGGGTTGCAATGTGATAATCACAATCACAAATCACACAAAGCAGAGTCCGATAAATATGTTACCCCCTGACTCTACCAATTGTGATTTTCGATATTCCAAATGCGATAAGATTATGGGCTGAAGTTGAGAGTTTCGTCGGGTCTTCCTCTTATCACAATCACATATCACCCATGCAGTGCAATAACCACTCTTTCTCCACCGATTGTGATTTCTCATGGTGTTTTTTGTGACGATAGCTTATGGTCATCACGCAATGAAATCTTCACCCTATTAGTGCTTTTTGGAGCAAAATTGTGGGGACATGCTAGAAATGGTGCAATTTGTGGAGTGAATATTGGGAAAACTAGGAGAGGTCATAACTTCTTCAGTTTTCCACCAAACTGGATGCAAAAAGAGACTAGATACCATTTTTGGATATTCTTGATTCATTGCAGTAAGTTTCAGAAGCATTTGAGCATTATAAACACTTATTTTTACACTTTTGAGCATAATAGAGAGGTCCAAGCCATTGGAAGTTGGACTAAGGATACATAGCCCAAGAGGGGTGAACTCCTTTGTCATGTTCCTATTGTAATTTGTTTTTGATGATGTTATTTACATGCTTATTCTACTATTCAATATCTTAGTTATGCTAAATTGCTCATAAAATTAACATAAAAACTCATCATTTCACTTGCAAAAATTCATGAATCCTTAAGCACAATGAAAGAATTTTGTTTCTAATCTAAGGAGGATCTTAGCACGACAATATAATATTATAAATCAGATCATCTTTAGTGACTTGGAGGAGAAGGATCTCTAGATTCATATCAATATAGGTGATGACAGGAGGTATAGTGCTACTGGATTGGGTACGGTTACTTTTCAGAGGGATTTAGGTGCTCCTGTCACCTTGAGAGATGTTATGTATGTTCCCAGGTTGAAGAAGAACTTCGTATCCATTGCCATGATGGAGGATATAGGCTATGATGTGATGTTTAGTAAGGGAAACACATTTCTTTGTCACATAGCCATGGGACAGCTAAAGAAGAAAGGGACTGAGGTGAAGAATATCAACAAGTTGGAGGTAGAAGATTGTGCTACCTTGAGCTCAAAAGTAGAGAAGGTGCAAAGTGAGGACATTAGTGAGTTGTGGTATAGGCAATTGGGTCACTTGCATCATGGTACACTAGAGAAAATTTCTGTCAGTCTTCCCAAAGGTACACTGGAGCAAGTTGACACATGCAAAGGGTGTAGTTTGGGAAAATTGATGAGGTGCTCAATGTTTAGCTCAAAAATCAAAGTCCTCAGAATGGATCGAAACCTGAATGGCCACATCCATCTTGGAAAAATGATTCTAGAACAACTCATTTCATCACAAACTAAGTTTGTATGAGAAATTTATTGTGTTCTGATCGCTTTGCTAAATAGGCAAAATTTGCAAAAGAAATGCCTAGTCACTACAGAGTTATTAGTCTGTACTACTGACGTGGCAGGTGACTAGGCGTGGTCAATAGTGGTCAACAATGAATCCCAGGAGGACAAGTGGCATCTTTTGATTGGGTTGTATAGTGGTGTGTTGGCACAATGTGATTGGTTTATTTAAGGACCAATGGAAGAATGACACATGGCAAGCATGGAGGCCAACGCATGGCACCTCCCAAAGGCCTTGACAATCGACACAATGGAAAAGAATTTTACTTGGAGATCAGGTCGAACCCGTGACCTCTGGCACACTGTCCATGTGACTTTACCAACTCCTCTACTGGGTGTTTCTTACCCTGTATGTTCTCCACACTATTTTAAAGTTTAATATTATGGAGTTGGGTGGTTAGGAGGACCAACCCACAGGCCAACCCTCCACATGTGAACACAACCCAAAACTAGCGGTTAAGGCTATGGTTTATCCAATGACTATCCAAACTATCACTACAACAGTCCCATGTGATCACAACACCACAAACCGCAAACAATCATGTTATCTTCAGCAGCTCCAACCATACAAAACTTGTGACGGTTAGTGTTACGCCATGTGAACACGATGTGTTAACTACAAGGGTTAGTGGTATCTCTGATGGTCAAGCTAAGGGTCACCTCCAGAGAACCGTGTGGTATCCACCACATGTGAAAACATGAAAAACTCCTATGGTTGTGGTCATTTAATTCTATAGTCTTCACACTAATCGCAGGATTTAAACTAATTAATCCAGGTTTAATGCAATTAAGTGAAGTTTAACAAACAGTTAGCTCTAAGTTTAATCTAGCGGAGGTTTTGGTAGTGTCCCCACATTTGGGCCTGCTTCTAAATTTAGCAAGGCTAACTAGAGATATTCCAAAATTAGAGGAGAAATTGTAGGAAAAGACTGTCTAGGTCATAGAGAAGGCAATTTTCGACCAAATGGAGCTCAAAAAGAGGAATTTTTAGCTAATTTGGACATTATGAACACATTGGTGTAGGTATCAAGATACATAGAGCTTTGTAAAATAGCATTTTTCCACATTGAGCTAATATAGAGGCCTAAGCCATCGAAGCTGGATCAATGAGATGTAGCCCAGGAGGGGTGAAATCCTTCATCAAAAAATTGTGTTAAAGTGTCTCTTTGATGTTATGTTATATTTTGAATGTTTGTTGTTCAATATTTGATTTTTGAAGCTATTTTTTTTATGAATGTCATTTTAAACTTAAGGAAATTTATCTGATTGTATGCACAAACAACTAATGAAACCTCAGCACAAGAAGAAATAATAAATCATATGTTTAGAAATTTTTAATTATTATTAGCACAACAAAACTGATCATACAAAAGCATATCAAAAATTCACCAACGATTCCTTTCATGACAGAGACAAACAATTCTAGAGTGAGTCCATCCAGATGTGTGTGGACCATTCTTGACAACATACACGACCAAAAACAGGTATTATGTTATGTTTGTTGACAATTTTTCTCGTAAATGATGGATCATTTTCATGCAAAAGAAAGAAAACTTTTGCAAAGCTTTGTGAATTTAAAGCATTGGTTGAGAAAGAGTCTCACAATAAGGTTAAAGCTCTGAGGAGTGAAAAAGGTGGTGAGTATGTCTCAAATGGGTTTAAGAACTTTTTTGCGGTAGAAGGGATTAAATAGGAGTTGATGACACCCCATAACTCACAACAGAATGGGGTGGACAAAAGGAAGAATAAAAGAATTCTACGGGTAGCAAAAGCGATGTTGAATGATCAGGGCCTACCACTACACTTGTGGGTTGAGGAATTCTACACATCTGTTTATTTGTAGAACATAAGCCCACATCAGATTCTTGGGATGAGTACACCAAAGGAGGCTTTCTCAGGGAAGAGACTAGATGTGGTTCACTTTAGGATTTTTGGCTCATGAGTGTATTTGCATGAGACCAAAGATGCATGGAATAAGCTTGAGACAACAACTGAGTTGGGGACATATGTGGGGTACACTGATACACCTCACAACTATCAGGGCTACCTATCGATGAGCAGGATGACAATGGTTCACAGGGATGTCATATTATATGAGGGGAAGGCCATGTTATGTTCCCTTGAGAGGGAGCTTTAGCTACATGCGTTTGAGGATATTTTAGATCCTAAAGAGGAGCCACATGTAGAGGATCCAGGAGTGGAGACATCCGCTCAGGCTGAGTCTTTTAGAGATGGGAGAAAGCACACCAAAGAGGCTGATAGGTTATTGGAGGATCCGAGAGAGAATGTGGGAGCACCCACATCATAGCGCAGGAAGAGGAGGTCACCTCAGAGGTACATTGGATACATGGCTCTTATGAGAGGACGTGTTGAGACAAATCCATCTTCCTTTGAGGGCGCAGTGCAACAACCGGTTTGGGTCAATGCCATGGTGGAGGAGTATAACTCCATTTTTCATAGCAGTGTTTGGGATGTGGTCCCAAGACCGGAAGACATGTAAGTGGTGAGATCCTTATGGTTTTACAAGGTAAAGTAAGAAGTAGATGGTAGTGTGGAGAAACATAAGGCAAGGTTTGTGGCTTGAGGCTTTTCTTAGGTAGAGGGGATTGACTATGATGAGAAATTTTCTCCTATTGCAAGGTACACATCAACCAGATCCATTTTGGCAATATCAGTGTAGATGGGTTGGAAGATACATCAGATGGATGTAAAGACAACCTTCCTTAATGGTAAGATTGATGAAGAGGTCTACATTGAGCAACATGAAGGTTTTGAGACCTTTGACTGTGAGTCGCATGTGTGCTTACTCAAGAAAGCATTGTGTGGGCTAAAGAAAGCACCTCGTGCTTGGTACACTAGGATCGATAGCTAGTACACTGGGTTGGGATTCACCAAAAGTAAAGTAGATGTGAACTTGTACCACACTGTGGTGGAAGGTAAATTGTTGATAATTGTTTTATATGTCGAGGATTTGATTCTGATAGGTGATGATAAGTTGAGCAAGTATTGCAAAGAGGATCTTGCAAGAGAGTTCAAAATGAAGGACTTGGGTCTCATGCATTACGTTCTAGGCATGGAAGTATGGTAAGGTGATGGGGAACATTGTGTCTCTCAAGGAAAGTATGAAAACGAGATACTGAAAAGGTTCCACATGGAGAGTAGTAAACCCATCAGGACTCCTCTAGCAAGTAATTGGAGGAAGGAGGATGCTACTTTGGATGAAGTAGGGTAGGCTACCATTTACAGGTAGCTTGTGGGTTCACTCATGTATTTGGTGATTACACGACTAGACATGTGTTATGAAGAAAACTAGCTTAGTCAAGCGATGGTTAGGCCGTACTATGTTGTATTGAAAGGTAGACAAGCCTGTGTTGAGATACCTCATATGCACTACTCAGTGTGGATGGAAAAAGGGAGTGAAGCTTCAAGGCTTCGCTGATGCTAATTGGGTAGGGAGTCCATTTGACAGGAATAGCACATTAGGAATGACCTTGAGTATTGGGTCAATATTTATTTCTTAGTACAACATGAAATAAAGATCGGTTGCACTCAGTTCGGCAAAGCTAGAGTACATTGATGCAAGTCAAGCAACATGTGAGGCCATCTGGATGAGGAAGATTATGACTGGTTTGTTTGGTCAGCAAATTGATCCAACTGTGATTTACTATGATAATTAGAGTTGTATCAAACTCTCTGAAAATCCATTTTTTCATAATCTGTCCAAGCATATTGATATCCAATATCATCATCTTCGAACTTGTGTACAAAGGTAGATTATGTTATTGGAGTACATTCCCACAGAGGAGCATGATGCTGAAATTTTGGCAAAGGCATTGTCAAGATGTAAATTCAAGTTTCACAAAGATATGATCAGGGTAGTTAATAATCCCTTTCTTGTTGGGAGGGAGTGCTGAGAAATGGAAACAAGAAATTCCAGTTTAATTTGTCCATGAATTAAATTGTGAATTAAAATTGAATTATATTCTCATAGCAACTTGTAAATAGTTATTTAAGTTTAATTGACTTAACTAACTTAGGAATTTCGAGTTCGAATTATTTTTGTAGTCATGTATGTGTGAACCCTAACTTTTAGGAGTCCTGGACAAGTTTATTTGAGTTTTAACTAGATAACTTAATTTGACTGAGTTATGGTCGATTAAACTAGTTCTAATTGTTGGAGGAACTAGTAGAGGTCTAGTAGTGATTTGGTGCACTGGTGCATCCTCAGTGCTACTCTAGCTAATTGGAGATTTACTCAAGAGAAATTCATGCATGTCAGATTAGGGAAAGACCTAGTTGAGCCTAGAGTGTAGGGATAGTGTACTATCAGTTGTATGATTTTCTGAGTTATACAGATCATGCATGCAATTAGTTATGGACTTAATTTTGAATTGTGCAGCTTTGGAAGAAGGATTTCCCAATTAAATATGGGTTGATCCTCTTAGGAATTGCGTAAGGAAATAAGAGCTTGGCAAGCAAAAAAATTGGCTAAGTGTTGGCTAGAGCAGGCTTGTGAGATAGTGAGTTGATTATACTTGTGCAAGGATTCTTCTAGAGAGAACAAGCATTGTATTTTCTTCTTGAATTTCTAATTAATGCAATATAGATAGTCAATGTTTTGAGCAGTTGCTTTCCTTGAAGAAATATTGTGGTATGTGTGATTGATATTCTCCTCTTGATGATTATTGTTTTCATTGATCATTATTGGTTTCCCCTATTAAGATTAAATTAGATTCTTGTCTTGTGTTTTAGAAAATATATAAGTCGTTGAATCTACATAAAAATACATAGATCGAACTTAGTTACATATTTAAAATTTTTCATGTATTATTCCATCTTATTATTTATATTTGTGCCTTGAAGAATGCTTCTAGGGTGACTTCAACAAGTATACAATCTGTTGGTATAGAGGATCATGTTATGCCCTCTACACTTAGACCAGAACCCCATAACATGCCCTCTACATCAAATACTAGTGTTCCTAGTATCCCTGTTGAATTGCACATGCATTCTCTTGTTAGGAGTACATCATAAATAATATATAATCCATGAAATGTGGGTTCAGTCATAATTCTCCCACCAAGACCAGAATAAGTTTCTTTGAGGAGTCCCATTGATTCACAATCAATAATGTTAAGGCTTCTACCACCTACTCTTGAAAATTGTTCAAATCAGACATGAAATAATTAAATAAATTCAGTTATGGGAAATGCCATTGTTGGAGAGTGCAACACCTACCTCAGATGAGCAAGTAAAATTATTTTAAATTTTTATAATTTCATTTGTTAGGTTTAGGATAATTATTTTAGAAATGAAATAGTTTCATATTTTGGTTGGGTTCTTAACAATTTCACAATTTCATTGTAAATGTAGGAAGTAAGTGAGAAAGTTCGTAATGTACCTCTAAGGGCATCTACCCCAACCCCCAAGACTACAAAAATATCATCAATAACTACAAAAGGAATGTAATAAGTTACAATCTTGCTCACTTCAAAAGGAAATGCCTTGAAGGATAAAATGGGGTTAAAAATTTATCTCTTTTTTTTTTTGTAATGCAGAACAATTATTTGGCAATACAATCCAAATGGATTGGAGGAAGAAAAAAAATTCTAAAAAAGAATAACCATTTAAAGATGTCATAATAACGTTTGGTAATCCTAGTTTTGACAAAGAAAATATTCTAGAGATTGCACGTAAATACATTCACTAAAAAAGAGACAATTTAAGGTTAAAGTTGACAAAAAATTGATGTGTCCATGTCCAGCTTGGATCACAAACCAAGTGACATGCGATGAACTTATGAAAGAGGCCAGTTTTAAGAGGAAGATCCGCAATAATCAAAACGCTAGGCCATCTGCACAAGGAGAAGGTAAGAGATGCCTTCGAGATACAATGAAAACAACCAAAACTAGGGTGTCTAGAATTGGATCTCATAAATTAGGCTCTGGTGTATATGAAAGCATTTGTGGTGGCATGGTGAGTGAATAATTTCTTCTATTATATTTTCTATTTTAGGGAAAATAACCATGGTCACGTTGAGTTAATTGTATCTTATTAGTTATTATACCTTATAAATATGATTATCTTTGTTAATTTAGGTTCACCAATTTCAAAAGGAAGCTTCAGAGGAAGACTTAAAATATGCTTTATTACATGGTTCCCAAGGTCTTCAACAAGACATTATAGATCGAGGGGAAAAATTAATTACTGGTTATGAATCTGAGGTTAGTTGTTTATAACATTTTATGAATTATGTAATAATTTAATTGGAGGTACAATTTTATTTTAACAAGTTAAATTGTGTTGTGTATAGGAATCCCAACAATAAAAATTATCAGGTGAAAAATCTAGGAGTGAGCAGGAGGAGGGGATACAAGCACATGATGAATTGTTTGAAGCACATAGTCATTCAATTGTCATTCCTGAACCTTGGTAGGAAACCATTGTTGAATTTCAGAAAATGGGGGACATAAATAATGAGGAGGGTTTTCAATGTGATGAGCAATCCACACCCACAATTAGAGTATCACCTCATAGAAATAGGACCAAAAGGATTTATATATGTTAAATTTTAATAACTTAAATGTGCATCACTCAAACCTCTAAGGAGTGCACTAGGTTGTGAGGGTCAAAATATAAATTAATTATATGTGCAAGAAAACAAATTTTGAACATACTTTTGTTTTTGAACTTTGTGGAACAAAGCAAATTTTGAAGGTACTTTGCTTTGCTGTAGCACTATTTTTATGTGAGTGTCATAAGAAAACAATGTCTTGTCTCTAGGTGATGAATTTAGTATATTGTGACTTTGGGTTAGTAATAATTGCCTTCAATGGCACTCCTACAAAAATATTATGGATAGTATGGCTTTGTACACTTATGATAGTTCATAATTGAAGATTTTTTTGTCAAGAATTAGAATTTAGATCAGACTTGTTTTGAATTTAATGCTTACTATTTGTGTTTCCGCGAGGAAGCCCAACCATCATTTTTTTTTCGATGGAAAAATCGTAATTTTATTCATATTGAGCAAAATTACATGTTGTAGATGTGGAAACAACATATTCTTTATAAAAAACTTGTCCTGATACAACAAGATCTAAAAAAAATAATTTAATGGTTATCTATGCTTTCCTACCTTTCTTTTTTCCACTTTCCCCCAACCTCCATTGTTGGGAGTGGATGTTATAATAGGCATTTGCGCTTCATTGGTAGCAGTTGGGGTTTCTTTGTTAGAATCTAAAATTTCTGTAGAGTGTGCTCACTTGCTGCCACCAATTTCTTGCCCTGGTATGAGTTGCTCATTTTGCTGCTATGGAATGGTTGTCTTTGGAACTAATGTGGAGCAATTCTGATTTTCATCATTTTGTGAGCTGTGTAGGGTGCTTTGTTCATTGGGTTGTAGGTTATTTCCTGGGTATTCTGCTTCTTCGAATATGTTGTTTGTAGTAGTTTCTGTGTTTTCTTCCTCTTCTATGTCATTTACCGGTGTGGCTGAAAACTGTTATCCTTTTAGCTTTGGGAATTGTCTCCTTTTCCTATCTTTTTTGTTTTGTCGGCACGTGCTTTGTAGGTGACCGATTTTGCGACATATACGACATCTGAAGGTAGTGTTTTCATAATCAATTGGCTGGGACCATTTATTTTCGTTGTGGAGTAAGAGGATGTGGTATGGTAAACCTTGACTGAGATCAACCTCCACATAGATCTTGGTAAAATTGTAGATATCCTTACAAAGGCACTCACTGTCTACTTTTAAGAATTTCCCCAAAGCGTTGCCAATGCTTGCTAATACTTTGATGTGCCAAAAGTTTAGAGGTAGGTTGTACATTTTTACCCACAAAAGCATTTTGGAAACCACCATGGTGTTTGGGTCAAATTTCAAACACCAAGATGTCATAAAAGGCCAACATTACCCCTGAACCATGGACCCTCGTTCAATGCATATTCCTTGTCATTGACTAAGTAGAATTTGACAATAAAAATTCCTTTTGATTACAGGTGGATGTCATAGTTTTCTATCCATATGGAGTAAATCCATTGACTAAAGGCTTTTGGTTTGGGCCAAAACCCATTAAACCTGCATATCACTATCTTAGATAAATAATCATCACGTGTTTCATTTACCTCAGGTATAGCAATTGTTAATGCAGGGTTGTGAGTTGTCTTCTTGACAATGTAGGCACTAGGGGTTGTAGTTTGCTGTTATGTTTGCGCTTGAAGTCCCATATTCCCTTTAACTGCATCTTTGAAGGAAACAAGTCCTTTTCAGCTTGTGCCAGAGCAGCCTCCACGGAGTCTTGTGGTGAGGTAGATAGTTGATTCATTACCTATGTCATATTATTTTAGCTTGTGCTCCTCTTACAATACCTTTCCTGCATAGATTAGAAGTTGTTTGCAAGGTGGGATACCTATCCTTTCTTGTATTCTCTGTTTGAGTGTTTTAATCTCCTCCCAACACCCTATCTTGATGCATATTGTGTTCCCTTCCATAGATCTGATAAAGAGGGTACTTTGTTTACCTTCGAGCATTTCAGATACAAAAGCTTCAAGATCCAATGTTGGGGTGTTTGCCCCTTCGTGGTGTTCATGCTCAATTGTTGTAGCTTTCTATTGATCTGGGTTGTTTAGTTTGTGGTCTCACGCTACCTACCAGCGATCATCATATACCACCCCAAGGTGATCCTTAGCACGAGGCCTTGTATGCTGCTCTTGCCTCCTCCAATATATCGCGGCTACTGTTCCTCCATGAATCTTCTTCATGGTGCCCCATTTTGCCTGTTGTGGGAAGCCCTTGCCTTTAGACAAAGGGAAGCCCAAAAGCGTGAGCCATTTGTCGATACTGACCTCCTCGAGTCTAGATCTGTAGTGAGGATCTTTGGTTTAGGAATATCAGTCCAACCAAAGGAAGAAACTATGGTTTTTCGCTCTAGATCTAGGGTTTTGTAAGTTATCCCTATGCATAAAGGAAGTTGTGGTCCTTTGGAGGTCCACTCAGCCTTCATAATACAAAGATCAATCTTAATGATGGAGGGATCTGTGTCTGTGCATCCCCAACTGTGTAGGTTGGGATTCGAAGTAACCATTTCCTTCACCTCCTCAAGCTCCTCTCCGCCCTGGGGATCTATCTTCTAGACCCGGACCTTCATTATATATTTTCTCTGCCCTAGCTTTGTCCATCCATGTGGCTTTTCAGATAACCTAGATTTATATTTTCCCTCAAGATGCACAAATCTGCAAAGAGCTAGCCTAGATCTAGCATATGCTTCCAGATTTGACCATTGTAGTGATAGATTTGTGTGCTGGATGATCCATTCAAATGGTTTCTAGCATTTTTTTGAGCCATAATGCAGATCTAGGGAAGAAATGATTTGTTGGCGTTTTTGGCAGTGGTACCATTTCCGTTCAGCTGCCTCTCCCTCCTCTAGCCTATTATGGAGATTACGAGCTTCCCTCCTGTATCTGTGCTTGTGTCGCAGATCACTGGGAAGAGTAAATGGTCCGTCACCTTGAATACAAACCCTCACCATTTTTCTCCCTTCAGAAGGTTTCAGAAGCCCAACCATCATGTTAGGGAGGGATTCTAATTTAAGGCTTACTCTTTGTGTTTCCAATAAGAAGCCCGACCATAATGTTAGGGAGGGATTCAAGAAGACAAACAACCTAGTGTGGGTTTTACCGAGGCATCAGGCCAACCTAAATGGACTTGTCCCTTAACATAGGTACTTGCTTCTAATTTGTCACTCATACAATTTGCATACAGATTTTATTTTGTAAGACAAAATTAACCCAATTGTTGGTTGGGATAGGATGAAAGCTCCTAGTGCAAGTTGCTTTGGGGGTTCTCAGGTACAGTCCAGACCATAATGCCCTAGGAATCAAACTGGATAGACCAATCTACTACTAGACCATAGTCCAAACAACCATACAATTTTCATACATTAACCATACACCTATTAATTTTAATTGATGTATTTAGATTTCAGATGGATTTTCTATATTTTCTTGTCATGAAGGTGGCTTTCAGACCATTTCTTGGACAATGGGAAATACCTATCCAGGAATGGGTCAGTATATCAAAATTATTTTCCATGTCTAAGAGTAGTTAACAACTTTCTTCTGCATATATGTCTTCAACTTCTCTCATTGAATCAATGTTTGTCATTGAATTTGTAGCAAAAGTTATAAATAAGGATATGGAAACTAGGCCCTTGTCTGATGCTAATCATATAAAGGTACTAACCTCCGCTTCACACAATTCTTTATATATCTTATTTGAGACAAAAAAGGTTCTCTTTCGTGACATGGTATTATCAGGGTTTATATGTTGTACTAGTATCTTGTATGTATTTCTTATATTTTGAAACTTTGTTTTAGTCTAGAATGATGTAAAGTGACCCAATAGACAAAAAGAATTTGGTCTTGTCAATCTAGTTATATAGCATCAATAATTTGCTTAAAGTAGATGGACATTTTTTTCCTATCAACTTGCCCATTTTGACCACTTTCTAGATTGTTTCAATTAGCATACCTATGAATAATCACTAGCCACATGCAATGTTTTTCTAGTCATGCTTTTACTTTGAAAAACACAATTTGGTGAAGATCAACATATATTAGTTTAGTTTTTTTTTTCCAAGAAAACAAACTTTGTAATTGATATTTCTAAAATGTAAATCAAGATACACATAAATAGGTATTTTTTCTCTTATTCAGTTTCAAAGAGTTTTTAGCCTAGACTCCTAGGACATTTTGTAGTCTTCTTTCATGAAAAAAATGGTTCTTTCTAGCCTCTTAAGAGAGCGATGAAATTTACATACTCAAATTTTTTCTAGTACGGACTCAAAACAAGACTGACCTAAGAAACATAGAAGCTACTCTAAAAATAAATAGAGAGTGAACAATTCATTAAAATAAAGGCCTAAACTTTTAGGCAAAAGGGGCATTTCTCTTGAGTTTTTGTTTAGTCAGAGATCCTTCGAGCGAGGGAATAATTTCTTTAGATATTAGGTTTTATTTGGATTTGAATTATCTAGAGATGTGGGCAAGCAAAAGAAACTTCTTGAAAATGATTTTTTACCTCCATTGATTTTTCTATTTTGGGACATAGGGCCAATTTTGAAATTTGTCTTTTGCCATTTGCCCAATCCATAACATGTTTTGAGTCCCCTAGCACTTGTAATCTGCTAACACATTTTTCAACAAGTACCTTCATCAGAATCCACAAAATATAGAATTCATCTCTGTTCTTAGCTTCTTGGCCTACTCCCTTGGCATGTACCCTCAAAGGAACGCTAGGGCACTGCAAAGTTAATATCCAGTTTCTTTAAACTTTATGTGATGTTATCTTCTAGAGTTATCACATTCATGTTTTTTGAATCAACCTTTCGAACCATCATATGTGGTTCATCTTAGGATAGATCAATAAGTGAATAAGTCAGATCTCAATCATGAAAATAAATAAAGGTGTGGGCTAGGATAGAAATGAATGACAACCAACAAGTTTTGACGGAAAAGGGAGTGAATAAATTAATATTTATTTAATTTGGTTTTAATTTCCATACCTAGTTTTCCTTTAAAGGTTTAAATATTATTAATGATACTAAATGTTTAAAAAGATAATTGTTATCAAGATTCTTAACCCTAATAATTAATAATTGAAATTGTTTAAAAAACATTATACAACCTTATTCACAATTAATTGCTAATAAATATTTTATTTATTTATTGGTAGTTCATGATTGTTAATAAATGACTTTAGTAACTAAGGGTTAATGCAGGTTATTACTAAGTTGTTAAATTATTATAATGAATGATTAAAATGAAAAATTTAATGAATAATAATTAATAATAATAACTAATATTAATGATTTTCCAAAGTTTTTAATGATTATAAAATAAACTTATTATTTTCATTATGAATTTTATTAATTTTTTAAGATTGAAAATTTAAAATTGAATTTAATGTTTTAAAATTAAATTAAAATTTTGTAAAAATTAATTTGAAAATTATAAAAAAAAAAAATAATTAATTATTAATATAATTTATAACTAATATTTATTAATGATTTTCCAAAGTTATTAATGATATAAACTTATTGTTTCCATTATTAATTTTTATTATTAATTAAGATTGAAATTGAGGTTGAATTTAATGTTTCAAATCAAATTAATTTTTTTGCTAAAATTAAATTGAAACTTATAAAAATTTTCATTTTTAAATGTTATATTAATTTTTTTTTATTAGTTTTCTTTTTAGTGTTGGTAAATTTATATACTAAAAGGAAGATAGAGAAAGGCCAAATTTAGCATTAAGAGGGCGGGGAGTAGTTAAGAGAATGTGGAATTGGAGGTTAAAGTGGGAATCCAATTATTACTTATTTTCCAACCGTCATCACGATTGAGGTTGTTAGGGTGTTTTCCTATTTATATAGTTTCTCTAAATTTCCTCTGGTGATAATGATCAATTTTGGCCACAACATAAGAGTTTTCAATACAAATATGAGGATTGGTTTTACTGAAGTGCTTGACCAAAGATGAGGTTTTGGAACAGTTATGCTTAATGTCGGTGGCATGCTCTTGAATCCTAGTTAAGATTGATCAACCTGTCTCACCAATGTAGGTTTTGCCACATGAACAAGGAACTAAATAAACCCGTTTGTGGAATTTAGGATCAATGGTATCTTTTACCGATTTTATGCATCTACTAATGGTGTTCATAGTTTTAAAGGTAGTTTTTTTATTGTTCTTTTTTAAAATATAAGCAATTTTATCAGTGCTTCCCAATATGTACGGGAGGTGAACCTTACCAACATAATCATGCATAGGATGTTTATTTTTAGGATTATACGTCTTCTTGAAAGCTTTGATTCCTTGGTGTCTTCCATATACATTCTTTTCAAAAACATCCATGAGGTGGTTCTTATCTTGTTCAAAATGATCATGATCTAAAATGCGCACAACCCTAGTTGCTAGAGTGTTGAGAACCCCAAGTTTCATTGGATTATGGTGAGAATTGACATGTAGGTAATATTCACTATGGGTTTTCTTATGATAGACCTAGTGAGATATGGAGCCATCTTGGTTTCTTTTTATTAGGATGTCAGGAAAGGGAAGGATGTCATTCTCTTCTACTTCGATTGTAACCTTGATAGAATTAGATTGATTGTTAAGGTGTTTCAGGAAAATTTCTAATTTTTCTTTTCCATGAGGCCAAATAATATAAGTGTCATCGACAAATATTTTCCAAAGTTTAGGTTTTAATGGGGAGTATTCAATGGATTTAGTTTCAAAATATTCCATAAATAGATTAGAAATGATGGGAGATGGAGGTGATACCAGAGCTACACCGCAAGTTTGTTCATAAATGTCGTCTTCAAAACTGAAGAAGGTTGATTTTAGACAAATTTCATTTAATCTAGCTATGTTAGGATCAATGACTTTTTGGACGACTTTCATGGATTCATTTATGGGAATGTTAGTATAAAGAGATTTTACACCAAAACTAACCAAGATGTCATGCTGGTAAATTTTTATCTATTTGATGTCTTTGATGAAGGGATTGGAATCTTTGAAAAAGGAACTAGTGTTTCCCACCATGGGTTTAATTTTTTTAGCAAGATATTTCACGAGATGGTAAGTGGGACCTCCAATGGCATTGACAATGGGTCCTATGGGGATACATTCTTTACGTATTTTAGGGGCTTCATATATCCTACAGGTGTAGGGATTAGTTTCAATAAGATTTTTAGTGTTCTGTTCCTTGCTTGATTTTATCAAGTTATTTACATTCCTAGAGATCTTTTTTATGGGAATATTTTTTAATTTAATGTAATAGTCGGTATTGGTCAGGTGGTCCAGCATCTTCTCATTATAATCATATGAGTTCATTATAACAATCACACCACCTTTGTCAGCTTTCAAGGCCACAATATTAGGGTTTTGGTTTAGGGTCTTGAGAGCAAGATATTCTTGTTTGGAAATGTTTCTTTTGGGTGGTTGGCCTTTCTTGAGGATGATGGAGCAATCCTATCTAACCATTTCTTTAATATTATCTAGTAAATACTTAATCCCGTACTCAATGTTGCACAAAATGTCTTCTTTATGGATGGTATGAGGGGAAATGACAAAATTCAAGCCTCTTTCAAGGAGACCTAGAGTGACTTGGTCAATCTAGGTGTTGGAGAGATTCACAATATGTTTTCTCACTCTTATAGAGGTAGATGGATTCTCTGCAACAATTGATTTTGATGTCGTTGTCTCATTCTTAATTAAAACATTGTTTCCTTCAGAATTTTCAATTTATGTGGATGCCATCAACCTATTTATAAATCGTTCAACCTTATCTTGGTGTGACACCTTACCATCTTCCCTGAGCTCATACCCTTTTGCTTGGGCGATTTCCAACATTCTCCATAAAAGCACCTTATTTGATGAGTGAAAACACCCACCAACATCTCCTTTCCCGTAAATATCATCTTATATCTAGCTAACCATACCTAACAAAAGATGTGACAAGGTAATGTTTTATGGGCACAAACAGATCCATTTAAAATCCAAAATTCAAAGCATTTCAACTAAGAGGTTTTAGCCTAAGGGATTGTAATTTTAATAGTATGGAGAGGATTTTTCCTAATAGATTTGGTAAAAGAATAGTTATATCCCAAGGAACTGTAACCTTAATACTGTGCAGAACATCTTTCCAAATAGATTTTGCAAAGAAATAGTTAACACATATATCATCCACAGATTCACTTACTTCCTTACAAAGAATGCACCAGCTAGGTTGTATCCAATTCTTCTTTCTACCGTTGTCATAGTTTAGGATCTTATTTTCCAGAGCTAGCCATATAAAGTTCCTCTTTTACAAGGATTTTTTAACTCCATACCAATCTGCATCACCACATTCTCTCTCAACATATTTCTTCCTCTATTTTTGCACCGTATCCACCTTCCAAGCTTAGTAGTGAACACACCTATTGCATTATTTCTTCACCACTTTAGCTCATCATCCTGATCTTTGATAACAATATCATTATGTTTAATGCTTACATCAAGGAGATCCCTAGATTGATTAAAGATAAAGTAGTTGAAGTGATTGTGGCTTAAGACTGTAGTGAATTTACCTTCGAAAAAACCTTGTGTGATTTATTTCTATTTTTAGAAATTTTGATTTTATATTTTCTCAAATGTTAGTCAATCCAATATTCCTGATTATATATGTATTTAGTGTTATTATGTCCATGTTCTCTGAAGGCCCATCATCATCTTCAACTATAGAAATGTTAAATGTGGTTAATTATGAAGATGAAGAGGAGGTTACCACAAGACATCAACATTCTAAGGTTCAATATTTTCAAGCATCATAGACCATATTCCATAAGTCAATACTTTTCTTGTCTACTTGAAGATTACTTAATCAATTAATGCATTTCCAACCCTTGAACTGCTGGTCATCGATAACATCAAAACATGTTTGAGTGGTAATTTTGTGTGATTGTCACCAATTTGTAAGGAAAGACAATTTTTTTTAGATAAAACTGACATAAAAATATTTATTCCTGTATCAAAAGAAAACTATGCTGGGTTCTCTTTGGAAAAAAATGATTTAGAGCAGTCCTCGGAAACTAGAACTCATCAACAGTTTAGAAGAGTTATTGGTGATGATAACTACTTAACAAGTGATAGACAAAAGGAAGAAATAATTTAGTGGGAGGCTTTAGAATCTGCAACAACATTAAAAGTTAAAGTTGGCATAAAGGACTACATTATGGCAAAATAAGGAGACACTGGTTATGAGACTAGTGAATTTCGGAAATTCGACATACTATATAATTCAAATTTGGTTGTCAAGAAACATTGGGATTATAGAAATACAAATTAATCATCAAAGAAAGCTACTCCAAATTTCAAATGCTTTAGAAAGATAACCTTCAAACTTTTTTATATGTTTTTGTTATTTGGTTTGTTGACATCTATTTCGAGCAAATGTTTCATGTTTGGCTTTTACTGTTTGTTATGATTCATGAATTATCAAACCTGGCCCAAGGGAGTTGTATGCCTATCACACGTAGGTCACTGGAACATGATGAATAAGGTAATGACTATCTTCTCTTAAAGATAATTTATCTATACTACATACATGGTATATGTTCTTCAATAGGAAAATAACCTATATATAAACTTTGTACTATTGAAATCCTTTAATGTTTGTAAATTGTTAACTAACATTTGCATAGCATGAGATGAAACAAAAAAATGGTCAATGGAGGCACAATTAACCATTAGGCTTGTATCAACTTCTCGTGGGGTGTTCAAGAAAGTGTCGCTCTTGGATTTTGTCATGTGTTGGCTCAAATGTGCCAAATCTCTGGCACGGTAGGAACATGTGGGCCTCATTGAACTTTCATATTCCTTTTGGAGGTTGTAACACGATTTGCAGTTTATCCTATGTTGAACAGAAAACCTGGAATTTTTTTTCCAAATATTTGTTATTGGTTTATGCCTTCCCCTCATTGCATGTATTGAATCTTGAACATGCTATTCCAATCTACATGGCATGACTTGACCAACCTGAAAGAGCTTTGAAAATTGTATACAAAGATGCAATGAGCAAACTGAGAGACAAGGAATTGGAGCTCCTCATAGTCATTCTACTTGAAAACAATGTATATATGTATGGTCAGTATTTTATTCTTTCTTGAGGATTCAAGAGTGTTTGTTTATGAATTGTGTTCATTGAATTTGACACCTGAACTATTTACTGGTACAGATTTGTCAACAAAATGAGTACTTTTAGTTAGTGGTTTAATCATTTTTTGCAATGCTTGCAATTTTTTCACACAATATTGATATGTAGATTGATAATTTGGAGTGCCTGAGCATAGACAGGATAACAAAGAAGCATCTTACCTTACCATGTTTTCCTGAATGTTTGGATGTGTGAAGGAGATAAGAATAATCATTGTTTATATCTATTAGATTTCTAAAATTTGTAATCAAGTGAAGATAATAATTACAATAAACCACAATACAATGCATAATATTTCCCGAATTAAAACCTAGAGATCAAAAATAGATGCACCAATAAAAACATGTCCTGCATCAAGATAATGGTGAACAAATAACTTTTTTTCTTTCTGGTTTTATTGGAATCTCGTAATCTAGTGTAAAACACTTGCATATTTTGTATTCTTAGCTTGTAGGTTTGTTACTCCATTTCCTAGGATGAAGAGATAATAAGCCAACAAACATTCTTAAGAACATAATATCATTTTATGGATTTTGAAATTGTTGATCATTTTAACTGAAAAACTTGAAGCCTTCAAGGAGCATGGAACTGTAATTAAACTCTATGCTACAATCTATTAGGCTTTAGGGGATGATAAGAAATTAAGGAAATGCAAATTTAGAGTTTTTGACTCATTTTTCTTTTGTTTTAGGTCGGGATTCTACATCGATGAGAAAGTTCATTATCTCTTCCTCAACTAGAGAGCCCAAAACTACCCTACAATATTGCTCAGCAACAACTAGGTGAATTTTATGGTGGTGAGTAGGTTTACACAGACTGCAGAATGTTAAATAAATACTGCATCAGTGAATATCGAATTGTGAAAGCCAGTAATGGAGGAGATAACTTTGTAGGTCACCCATAGATTGAGAATTGGTCGATATCATGTTGCCAGGACTTGTGTCAATTTTCCATCTTTTGTAACACCTTCATCAAGGCAGGATTGTTAATCAATTGTATATTTGAATGCATATACATTTTTACAATTTTTTGTTATCAAGGAAACCAATTCCAATTATACAAGGGTATTGAAATTATTGAGCTAACCATTGTATATGAATTTAATTTTCCACCATTTAATGCAATTCAATATTTTGAATTTATATGTCAAAGAGTAAACTCTCTTGTAAGAAGGAGAAATCTTGATCATTTTTCTTTTTCCTCATAATATATCATGAAAGGAAGCTCTAACTCAGGGCCTTGCATGTTCAAATTCAATGAAATAAATGTATTTTCAACAAATATAAGTGTGTTTCCTTATTATTTTCACTTGCTTTCCAAATTTTTTAAGTTTTGGAAATTATTTTTTATTTAGATTTAAAATGACTTTGTTGTTAGTTTTAAAAAAATTGGAATTTATTCTTTTTTCTGTTTTGGAAATTATTTTTTTTATTTAGATTTAAAATGACTTTGTTGTTAGTTTAAAAAAAATTGGAATTTAATCTTTTTTCTTTTTCCATAAAGAACAAAGATTTAAGGTAAGTAAAATCACTATTTGGGAACTTTAAATGTTGAAACCACCTTAAAATAACATCTAAAATGATTTTGATTATTTCTTTTAAAATATTTTTTCATATTGTCTCTAGAGAGAGACAATAGTTGGAGTTATGGACATATAGTGTCTATAGAGACAATATGTTTTTAGTCTAAGCTATTGTCCCTAAAGAAACAAAAATGAAAGTGTCTCTAGAGAGACAAACCAAATTGTCTCTTAAGAGACAATAATGCATATGCTTTTTAGAGAATAATAATATGGATTTTAGTCTTTATAGAGACAATTTTTTAACACATTAATTTTGAGACAGGAGCTTAAAGACAATATTTAAGACAATACACAAGTTTCTTTTTGTCTCAAGTTAAGACAATTGATTAGAAAATTATCTTAAAACCCACCACATGTAGTAGTGCAACCTACTTCTATTACTAATAATAACAAAGCAATAATCCAGCTAACCTATTCCCATGCCATACCAATTGATTTTGAAAATACAGTTGAAAGAAAGTTTTACATTTTTACTTTGTCATTTTTTTTCAATTTTTTTTTTTTTCATTTTTGTGAAGGTTATGAGATCTAAAACATAACTTGAACACGAACATCGATTTAAAAAAAAAAGAATTGCTGGTGAACAATGAATCCTAAAAGCTCTTAGTTGATTATGTTGCTTACCCTAGGATTTGCTCTGCTAAGTTTTTTTTAGTTGTTTGCGAACAATGAATCCGAAAATCTCTTAGCTGATCATGTTGCGCACTGATTAGCATATGGTTTGCTCTGCTCACCCTCTTGTCTACTATTCACTCCAGCCTCCACTGTACCAAACAGTAAATATTAAAACTTTGTCTGGTCTTCCGTCCAACCTCGGACTATGATAATATCCTGGTCCCAAACCCCAGTCGAGGAGAAAAACGAAACCCTGGTCTGCAATAGTGTCTTGTTGTTTGGAGCCTCCACTTCGTGACTTAGCCCATCAAGGATTTGTGAGCACTGTTCGAATTTTAGCAGCCTCACTATTCACGTGATGACACCAATGACGTGATGACCTCAGTCTGACCAGTCTATCATCGTCGTCGAGGGCATGCCACGATGACACATTTTTCAACCTTTGGATATAAAATTATGTTAGTCTGCAGTTGTGCTATGGAGCCGGCAATCGCGAGTCGAGACTTTTAGGTGACAATTTGCGCTATTACGGCTGATGGGAGTGTGTTGTGAACTATGCACGAGTGGAGGACTAGGGCATTATTAGATTTTAGGGTTACATATATATATATATATATAACCCTAAAATCTAATACTGTCCTGGTTCAAATTAGCCAGACATTTTTTCCCCTCTTTTTTGTGTTTCATGTACGACTTCGTAGTTCGGCGTGAGCTCTTGTGAACCCCATCCGATAAAACTCGACAAACTTTTAACTTAGGTGGTTAAGTTCATTAAACGTGATGACAACTTCTATTTAACATACCATCTATTTTTCAAAAACATTTTAAAAATAAAATTTGTAATAGATTTCTTTAAATTATTTGTATTTAGAAGTGACTTTCATGCTTAACAATACACAAGTACATATTTAGTATTATTCTTTTAAATATATATTTTATTAATTTTTATAATTTTTATGTTATTTTTTTATAATAACAAATTAAATAAACTATATAAATTAAATAGTTAAAAATTAATAAATAAGAAAACTGATATTTATGATACATTTTATATTATCAAAATTTAAAAAAAAAAGATAAAAGAAGAAATTATGTTGGAGAAGAAGCATAATATTAAAAATACTATTATCTCCAAATTTAAGGATAAGTTGTGGGATGATAAGGAGCTAGAGGGAAAAAGAAGTAAGGAGATTATCAACCCCACTTTTTCTAACCAGAATTATCTTTCTATCTTGAACATCTGTGCTAAGAAGAAAATGAGCATTGCAAAGATAAGAACTAATTTTCAACCGCACTCTTGCTAACCAAAATTACCTAGTAAGAAGAAAATGAGCATTACAAAGATATGAATCAATTGTCATGAGCTTTGACCCACTCTAAAAAGAAAATGAGCATTGCAAATATAAGAATTAATTCTCATCACCCTTGGTCTATTCCCAAAACACCGACATAATAATTTGTCACCTTTGCTATATTAAGAAAGTTGAAGATGAAAAATACTTTCCCTTGGACTTCAGGTTTCAAAACATTTGCCACACTAGATAAAATAATCTGTAACCTTTGCTATATTAAGAAGGTTGAAAATGAAAAATACTTTCTCTTGGACTACATGTTTCAAAACATTTGTCACACTACTAACCTTTTTGACTTGTTAAGTCGGCAAATTTACAATGACCTAGGAGTGCTTCTTTACCTTCTTTTTTGTCATAGAAATAAAATATTAAAGAGTGCAATTAATCTCTTACTTTTTAAAGGTCCCATAGACTATATTGGTTTTAGTGGATGTTAATTATCATCATCATCCTTAATAATAATTATAAAAAAAATTGTTATATAATTAAAAAACATGTTGCAAATTGTTACCTATTTAATAATTTTGTAAATAAGTTTTATTACAATGTTATGGCTCAGTCATACCACATGCTTAAAGAATGATAACTTAACATAATTACATGTAAAAAAAAATTCAAATTTTTATTTGTGATGAGTAATAAAAATATTTTATAAAAATTATATTTCTACCATCGATCAAATAAATATTATTAATTAAATTAAAATTTTAAAAAATCCAATAAAAAAATTATATACGTAATTATATATATAAACTTTAACAGAAATATAGGGCAAAACATCCCTTACTGATAACCACCTTCTATCAAGAACACTGCAACAAACAAACTTACCTCTGAACGGTATGTGGAAAAGGCATACCGATGTCCTTAGAAATATTTTTGCACATCCACATCTGGAATGTGAATCAGGAATGAGAGAGAGACATTGTCAGGAAATAATCCGTTTGACCATCAAAATTTCTTAAGAATTTTATAAGATTAACCCTTGTCGCAATGCGTTTTATTTATTCTGTTATTATTTATACACGTCAACGTTTGATGTTCAAATATCCATGTCATTTTTCTGGTTATATTAACGTTTGATGGGCACGATGCTTGAAGTTTTATGTGGGACTACTCTCGTTATGCAAAATATGCATTCATAATAATCACGGTGTTTACGGTGCAGGCAAACATTCCAAGGGTAGCATCACTTTGATATTCAAATGATGTACACCACATTGACGAAACGATGAATTGAAAAAGGAACAGAGAAATCAAATATGATGAATCGAGCTTGATAAGAAACAACTCATTAAGCCACATTGCTTGGATTATGTAGAAATACACCTTACATGGCAATTTCAGGCGCATGCTGAACTAATGTCCGGCTAGTGTCTGACCCTATTAGAAACAAAATAGTTTACTTGCGGCAGAATTATTATAGATGTGAATGCGCTCGAAAGGATGATTTAAAAATGCATTTTGATGGCAGCTACAAACAGGAACGTAAGATATAGCAACAAAATCGTTGAAATTGATTGAACTCGAGTACTGGTCAACTGAGAACAGTACGACAATTGGTCCTGATTTCTCCCATGGTGCCTGTAAGAGGGCTGATGTTCCCCATCTTCACCATTGATTCTGCAAACTGTTGGAGAAAGAGCTCTTCATTTTCTGCGTAAGCTTTCACTGTTTCCATGGTCTTCCCTTGGCCCTTGGCGAACAATTCTTCGTCTGAGTTCAACAGTCCATACCCGCTCAGCAAGTTCTTGAAGTAGTAGTTGTCGAATTTCGTAGGACTCACAAAATCCAATGCGGACAAGTTATTATCTCCTCCCGATTTCGGACACCCAGATATAAGTCGACTGTAGTAAGATTTGTCCAGGCTGGAGTCTGGCTGCCCATTTCCACTCTGGTTGTAAAGCCTCTGCCGGAAACTTGTGCATCGAGATTGGCCGATCGTGTGACTTCCTGCGTAATTAGCATTTGTATTTGTATTTCACTACTTAATAATCTCCACTTCATATTGAATGCTACAAAATGAAATGATTGCACTGTAAATTATGACGCGGCAAGTTATAAATAAAATATGTATACCTGAAAGGGCCACCAAGTCTACCTCATCCAGACCCTGGCGTTTAAACTTAGTAATGAGTGTCTGGAGAGTTGAGTTGGGCGCTGGGATATTGTTGTTGGACCCACTCAAACTTGCACTCCTCGAGTCTCTTCTCCCCAGTAAAACCTCCCCGCCCAGACCTCCACTCTGATATTATTCAATCATAACACATCAGCAAGTATTATTATTTACTAGATTAAAATACTGCCACGGAAATCAAGTGCTAGCAGAATATGTTATTTTGAAAGAATGAGATACTGGCCAGTAAGGTGTATTACCAGGACCACTGAGTCACGAGCTGTAATAGCAAGAATATCTGCACATGATACAGTTTTTGGGCACGCCTTTTCTAGTTCACTCTTGATCTGATCAACGACCTCAAATCCTCTTGCAGAATTTTTGTTGGGATTCGATCTCTTCTCGCTCACAATGCTTCCACTGTCATCTAGTAGCAAAGATGCTTCGCACCCTTGTCATGACATTAAAATTTCGCACATTAACACATACATTTTATTTCTACTGATTCATCAGTAGCCATTATTCAATGCAATTAGATCAATTTGCATGACGAAGAACGCTGAACTTGACAAAACAATCATGGAAGTGAACCCTGAGTAAGGATGCCGCCATTCGAGCCTCCTTCATCACAGCCTTCTCTACGACCGATTTTATTATTTGTTCTGTTGGAATTTTCTGCTAAATTCCTTAACAAACAGACAACACAAAAACAACACAAAAATACTCTGTTTCTGCACAGAAAACTGTAAATTTCGTTTTCTGGACTTGGTGTTGCAGCAATAGGATTCGGTGTTGCAGCAACAGGATTCGGTGTTGCAGCAATGTTGATCGTGGTGTTGCAACAACACGAAATGACACTCTGTTTTTATTAACACAGAAAAAATAGAAAACTGCTCACTGGAAACGGTGTTGCAGCAACAGGATTCGGTGTTGCAGCAACAGAGAGTTGGAGTTGTAGCAACAGTTGCAGTGACAGAAAAATTTCTGATATATTTAAAATAAAACTCTTAACAGAGAAATACTCAGCAACACTAAAAATTGGTGTAACAAC
Organism: Pinus taeda; assembly: GCA_000404065.3. Lineage (NCBI taxonomy): Eukaryota > Viridiplantae > Streptophyta > Pinopsida > Pinales > Pinaceae > Pinus > Pinus taeda. Next base: position 190,692 of record APFE030111509.1, on the reverse strand, counting down.
AATTAAAATAGTTGGCGTCAAGTCACTAATAGACTTACAGAGTAATAACAAAGTGTTTTTGACACTTGGTGCGACAGCAACTGAAAATCAGCAAAACAGTAAACTTGTATTCATAAACAGTAAACAAAACTGATACAGTGAACTTAGCTGTTACAAGAGGAACACTACAGTTCTAGAAATCGATTTTCTCTACCTCAGAAAATCGCAGGTTCCGCACTGTTGTGCATTTACAGAAGAGACACACTCTTGTTCTTCTAACCTTCTCTCAGAAACAGAACTGCTGTTCTAAAATTCTTACACTTACACAGAAAACAGAACTGTTGTTCTTTTCTGCTTACGTTGTCTCTCTTAAGAAAAACAAGACTGTTATTCATGTATTTATATGAAAACAAATATCTGAGTTAAATATTAAACAAAGTAAAATATCTGCTGATATTTATCTGCGTATTTATTGCAGAAGGTGGTGATTCCTCTTTCGGTGGAAATAATTCGGTTGCAGGGGAATTAATTTATGCACATTTAATGTTCATTTAAAGTGCAAAATATCAGTGGACTTTTGCGGCTTCCGGATAACTGTTGAAATCAGATCTTTGTTCAGCATTTATGTGATGCAGTTGGAATTAAATTCCAACACTCCCCCTTAATTTCAACTACTGCATACCCAGACATTTCCTGAAATGATCAAAACCTTTCTTTGGCAATGGTTTTGTTAAGATGTCAGCCAGTTGATCCTCTATTCTGCAATGCTGCAAAACAATTTCACCATTGTTAACCAATTCACATATGAAGTGAAATTTGGTATCTATGTGCTTTGTTCTTTTATGAAAAACAGAGTTTTTAGACAATGCTATTGTTGAGCTATTGTCACAGTAAATGGCTGTGCCATTTTCCTGTTCATAACACAAATCTCTGAGAACTCTTCTCAACCATACTGCTTGGCATGCTGCTGCTGTTGCTGCCACATACTCTGTCTATGCTATTGACAAAGCCACAACTGGTTGCTTCTTGGAAGCCCATGAGATGGCTCCTGATCCCATATGAAACACATATCCTGATGTGCTTTTCCTATTATCAACACTTCCAGCCCAATCACTGTCCGTGTAACCTGTCAACTTGAAACTTTCAGAAGAGGAGTATAAAATACCAAACCCCTTCGTTCCATTCACATACCTTAGAATCCTCTTGGCTGCCTGCCAATGAGTGTCTTTCAGTCTTTCTATAAATCTGAAGATTAAAATCACAACGTGCATAATGTCTGGCCTAGTTGCAGTCAAGTACATAAGACTGCCAACTATGCTCTTGTACAATTTTGGATCAAAATCCTTGCTGCTGTCTTCTTTGGTCAATTTCAACCCCACTACAGTTGGAGTCACAACTGCCTTGTTGTTCTGCATGTTAAATCTCTTCAACAAAACTTCTACATATTTATCTTGAGAAATGAAAACACCATTTTCACTTTGGTCTACTTCAATTCCAAGAAAATATCTTAAGAAGCCCAAGTCAGTCATTTCAAATTCATGTTTCATGACTGCTTTAAAATAAGCAATGAGAGAAGCATCATTGCTAGTAAAAATCAGATCATCTACATATAAAAAAAAATAATAATCTTACTGTCATTCTCCTTTATGTAGAGTGTGGGTTCACCATCACACTTATGAAACCCATTCTCAATCAGATAAGCATATATTCTGTTGTACCATGCTCTTGGAGCTTGCTTCAGCCCATAAAGAGCCTTCTTCAGTTTGCAAACTTTATGCTGTTGGCCATCAACTTCATAACCTGGAGGTTGTTCAACATAAACCTCTTCTTTCAACACTCCATTTAGGAATGCAGATTTAACATCCATCTGATAAATCTTCCATTTGTGTTGTGCTGCAATAGACAACATTGTTCTGACTGTTTCCATCCTTGCTACTGGTGCAAAGGTTTCATCATAGTCTCTGCCTTGTTGCTGCTTGTAGCTTTTCACAACAAGTCTTGTTTTGTGCCTGTCAATCTTGCCTTCAGCATTGCTTTTGGTCTTATAGACCCACTTAACTCCAATGGCATTTTTGCCTTCAGGGAGGTCCACTAACTCCCATGTTTTACTCTTTTCAATTGCACCAATTTCTTCATTCATTGCTTCAATCCATTTATCTTTATTTACAGCATCTTCAAAATGAACTGGGTCATCAACATGACAATATAAAGCAAATAATGAATTCAGACCGGTATTGGTACTTACCTCTCCTTGTTCATAAATCTCATTCAAATTTCTGAATCTTGGTCTTCTTGGTGTGCTTGGAGTTCCATCTGAACTTGAGGGTATTTCAGATCCCTGTGGTGTGCTTGAAGAAGCACTGCCTTGACTTCTTAAGGTTGTTCAAATTCCAACTTGTGGTGTGGTTTGTTGAATTTGCTGTGGTGGAGGAGGAACCACCAAGGAAGGATTATTTGCTGCTATCCCTTCCTGTTCTTCTTCATGAGACACAATTGTTTTCACATTCACTGTTTTTTCTAAGCTTCATCCGAACTGCACATCCCTTCTTACAATCAATTTCTTAGTGGATGGATTATAGAGTTTGTATGCTTTTGACTCATCACAATAGCCAACAAATACACACTTCTCCCCCTTACTATCAACCTTTCTCCTTAGCTGATCCGGTACATGTGCATAAGCCACACAACCGAATACTCTCATGTGAGTGACTGTTTGCTTTTGACCACTCCATGCTTCTTCTGGTATTCTGTTCATCACAACTTTAGTTGGGCATCTATTCAAGATGTAAACTGCGCAAGTGACAGCTTCTGCCCAATACTCATGAGGCAAGTGTTTTGCCTTCAGCATACTCCTAACCATGTCAACAATGGTCCTATTCTTTCTTTCGGCAACACCGTTTTGCTGAGGTCTATACCTTGCTGTAAACTGCTTTTGTATGCCATTCTCTTTGCAAAAACGCAGAAAGTCTTGGGAGGTGTATTCTTCTCCTCTATCTGTTCTGAGCACTTTGATGTAATGCCCACATTGTTTCTCAACAAGAGTTTTGAAGTGGCGGAATTTCTCAAACACTTCACTTTTCTCTTTCAGCATATACACGCATGTCTTTCTGGTGTAATCATCAATGAAAGTTAAAACATATCTATTTTCGTCAAGTGATGGTACTTGCATCGGTCCACACACATCAGAGTGGACAATTTCCAAGGGTGCTTTTGCCCTTATACTCTTTCCTGCTGGAAAGTTTTCTTTGTGTTGCTTGCCCAATATGCATCCTTCACAAAAGCTGTCTGGTTTTTCAATCAACGACAATCTTTTTACCATTCTCTTTCTGTGCAACAAATTCAGGCCTCCGAAATTAAGATGTCTAAATCTCAAGTGCCACAACCAATTCTCATCTTTCACTTGTTCTTGAAAGACTTCTTGTGTTACAGCTACAATAGTTCTTCCTTCCTTCAAATCTTCCCTGAGTTTGAGAGGAAACATTCTATTGTTGGTCATCTGCACTTGTGCAATGATTTTCCTACTTGGAGGTATATCTGTGATTGTACACATATCGTCTTTGAAGAACACGTTGTAACCTTTGTCAATGAGTTGCCCAATGCTCAAAAGATTACATTTCAGGCCAGGTACATAGTATACATCTGGCACAATCATCTGTTCTCCATTTCTTGCTCGGATACTAACTCTGCCCTTACCCTTGACAGCTATCTTACTATCAGTTCCTATTGTTACCTCAGATTTCACATCTTCATTTAGATTGACAAACATTGCAATATTTCCAGTCATGTGATTACTACAACCTGAGTCTAAGAACCAAACATCTTCTTGTTTGTTTTGTGCAATGTTACATGTTAACAGCACATTCTTTGAATTCTTATTTTCTTCATTTGCAAAATTAACATTCTGCCTACTGTTCATGTCATTTTGTTTTTCCTACATTCATTGGCATAGTGCCCATATTTCTTACGATAATGACATTGGACTTGGGATTTTTCATACCTTTGTCCATGAGCTTGCTGTTTGCTTGAACCTTCATCTTGGTTCTGATTGCAGCTCCTTCCGCTTATGCTTGAAGGATAATATCTGCCTCTGTTTTGGCTTCTTCCACGACCTCTGTTATCTGCGCTACCTCGGCTTTTTCTTTGGCTGAAAGACATATGAGTCTTGAATGCTTGCTCAAAAGAGGAATCTGTTCCTCTACTCAGTCTGTGTTCATGAGACATAAGAGAAGCACTCAGTTCATCTACCGTGAACCGTGAGAGATCTTTTGTTTATTCTATTGCTACCACAACAGCTTCAAACCTTGAGGGTAAACATCTCAAGATCTTCTCTACGATCCTTCTTTCTTCAAGAATTTCACCATGAGATCTAATCTGGGTTATCAACCGAATAACCTGAGTGAAGAATGAATCTATTGTATCAGATTCCTTCATGCTGAGTGTTTCAAAGTCTCTCCTCAACATCTGCAACTTTGCAGTCTTCACCTTCTCCATGCCTTGATAGGCAGTTTTGAGAATATCCCATGCCTCTTTGGATTTTGTTGCTGCCGCAATCTGTGGAAAGATACTTTCATGTACTGATTGGAAGAGAAAAAATAAGGATTTGGCATCCTTCTTCTTGTCACTCTTCAGTTGGTCTCTCTCTGCTGCTGTCAAAGCAACCAGTGCTGTTGCATTTGTAGGTTCAGCATAGCAAGTTTCGACCAGCTCCCATATTCCTTGAGAAGCAAACAATGCTTTCATTTTTATGGACCAATCACCGTGATTTTTCCCATTAAATTGTGGCAGTTGGGAGTTTGTCAAACCTGTTCCAGCATCTGCCATCTTAACTCTGTATAGGTAAAGAAGAGATACTAACTGTAAAACTAAAAACAAGCAAAAACTTTCACTGCTGGAAAAAATCTGCTCTGAACTTCTTACAGCTCCTACAGTGAAAAACAAGCTTTGTTTTTGACTCACTGAGTACCTAGACTAGCTCTGATACCATGTTGGAATTTTCTGCTAAATTCCTTAACAAACAGACAACAAAAAAATACTCTGTTTCTGCACAGAAAACTGTAAATTTCGTTTTCTGGACTTGGTGTTGTAGCAACAGGATTCGGTGTTGCAGCAATGCTGATCGTGGTGTTGCAGCAATAGGAAATGACACTCTCTTTTTATTAACACAGAAAAACAGAAAACTGCTCACTGGAAACGTTGTTGCAGCAACACGGTTCGGTGTTGCAGCAACAGAGAGTTGGTGTTGCAGCAACAGAAAAATTTCTAATATATTTAAAATAAAACTCTTAACAGAGCAATACTCAGCAACACTAAAAATTGGTGTAACAACAATTAAAATAGTTGGCGTCAAGTCACTAATAGACTTACAGAGTAATAACAAAGTGTTTTTGACACTTGGTGTAACAGCAACTGAAAATCAGCAAAACAGTAAACTTGTATTCATAAATAGTAAACAAAACCGATACAATAAACTTAGCTGTTACAAGAGGAACACTACAGTTCCAGAAATCGATTTTCGCTATCTCAGAAAATCGCAGGTTCAGCATTGCTGTGCATTTACAGAAGAGACACTCTTGTTCTTCTAACCTTCTCTCAGAAACAGAACTGTTGTTCTAAAATTCTTACACTCACACAAAAAACAAAACTGCTATTATTTTCTGCTTATGCTGCATCTCTTAAGAAAACCAGGACTGATGTTCATGTATTTATATGAAAACAAATATCTGAGTTAAATATTAAATTAAGTAAAATATCTGCTGATATTTATCTGCGTATTTATTGCAAAAGACAGTGATACCTTTTTCGGTGGAAATAAGTGGATTGCAGGGGAATTAATTTCTGAACATTTAATGTTCATTTAAAATGCAAAATATCAGTGAACTTTTGCGGCTTCCGGATAACTGTGGAAATTAGATCTTTGTTCATCATTTATGTGATACAGTTGGAATTAAATTCCAACATGTTCGGCCATAAAACATAAATGGTCATAAAAGTGTGGAATCAAATTATTGGAAAGTTGCGAATAGGCTACTCGGAATGATAATACGAACACCTGCAGCGAACAAAGGAGCACAAGAGGGATAAGAGAGGGGCGGCGGGGAATAGTTAATGCCATGATTCTCATGAGTGGACGAACTGCGATACGGGTGTATGAATGAGGCCAACAAACACGAAAGAAAGAAGAGGCTGTAGGTATTGGTTATGTGGACGCTTATTTATATAAATCCATGGGAAGTTCTCCACCGCGTTAACGTTGAATTCAAGTGTTGAAAAATTCAATGGAAGAAGACAGCTCAGCTACTCCACTGTACCACAATCTACGCGAGAGGATTGATTCATATCTTTAATGGTTACTTTAAAAATTTGTAAGTCAACAAGGACGCAGATTTTTGCCTCAGTTAGATATTAAAAACACTAAAGAAGAATACGCGTGTCCCACTAAGTCAATGATTAAGGAGGAAGACTGGTTGTCCCAAGCCTGAATGAATACTTAGGGTCTATCGTTGTGAACGACTGGCAGGTGGCAGGTAGCAAGTGAGACGGTCGAAAGTTTCCAGGGCAGGTAGCCGCCATTGTCGTTGTTCTTGTTCTCCGTATATATAAAATTCGAATTGCTTTAACCCGCCAAATACTTCCTCTTCCGTTTTTCCATTATAAAATAGGAAGCAAAAAGCAAAAGATTTGTACAACCATTTCAACTCACAGAAGTTTCAAAGTCATTCCTCTCCAGGGATCTTCATATATAAAATCCCTTTAAACCAACAATTTGTCTTTACGCTTCAGGGAACGTCATATATAAATTCCCTTGAAAGCAACAATTTCTCGTTTGGTAATACAATATTTCGTCTCTTTTACAAAGTGCATTTTTTAACCTAACCACCTTATTGTGTAAGGTGTTTATAATTCTATATAAAAATGTTTGAAACAAAATATAAACACTCTACCAAGAAACTTGCATACAGGCGTATGCCACAAATTTCCTTGAAGCCTTATCTCAACGGATTGTCTTATGAGCTAGTTATCGGATGGTTGTCATGTCACCAACTCCCAATCACCGAGTCCACTTTAATATTTTACTATTTCTTTTTCCCAAAGGAAGAAATCGTGCTTCCGGGAGTAAAGAAATCGTGCTTCTTGGAATAGCTGTTAGGGATTAGACATCAAGACTGGTAGAGACTAAACCTCTTGACTTAATTTAGTTTATTTTGCTATCTACAATAAATTATTTATTTGGAATTGATAAATATAAAAAAATTACATAAAAATAAATATTCAAAAATTACAATTACATAATCAATTTAATATTTACGTTTGTGTGAAATTAATATTTAAATTAGCCATCTAAGTGTGGTTTAATACACAAATTAATTTCGCTATCTACAATAAACTATTTATTTGGTTACACAAAGAATGTGAAATTAATATTTAAATTAGCCATGTAATTGTGGTTTAGTGCACCATTAATTATTAGGTATGGACATATTTTATATTTATATTATTTATTGCGTAAAAGTATTTTTATTTTTATTTTTATGTTTATATTATTTATGGTTTGTAAAAAGTATTTTTGTAAGGTAAATTTTAAATTTTTATATATTTAATTAGTTGAAATTTTAAAATATTATGAAATTTTAAAATAATATGGTAATCAATATGAATTATTATTATTTAATTTTTTTTTATGAAATATAGACATGCTTGTATTGATTGATTCATATTTAATATTTTGTGTGGGAATTGGGAGAGTGATGGTGATTTGGAGAGACTAGTTTGCATTGAAGGAACTTGTGGATTCGTCGCCCCTTCCCTCACAAAATGGTTATTGGAGTGGGGTTTTACTGAATGATCTTCTAGTTGAAAGGATGGGAGGGGTTTTATCCCCGTCCATCCCCTGTCTATGGACTGGCGTTGGTGGATTTCGTGGAGCTACACGGACTAGGCGAAGCAACATTTCTTAGCGTGGCAACTAGAGATATTGTTGCAAATTCTTATGGTCTGCATGTCGATGACCTTTGTGGGATGCTTGAGCTAGAGGAGGCTCTTGGAATTAACAATTGCAATAGTCGTAAGGATGTTAGCAAAATGTTTGTTAAAATGTTTGTTAAGGATTTCTATGTGTTTCAACATAATTATGTGAATAATTCAATACTCTTTAATGGTATCAGGGAGGGTGATTCCTACCCTACTGAATTCTTGTCTGAGTTTCTTATTTTTATCTTGAATGGGACTTATTTTTAAGTGAGATCTCGAAATTTCTTCAAGATCTACGTATATGTCTAGGAGATTATGGTTTCAAATCTGAGTTTGATACTTGTGGCTTTTTATAGTATTAGAGCTAAGTATTGTGAAAACTTCAACATGGTATCACAACCTTGGCCGAGGTTCGATTCCCCGATTTAAGTTTGACGGGTGATGTTGGAGTTTGTCTTTTCCAATAGTTCTTTTCCCTATGAGCTAAGTATGGTGAGTTGTAAGCTCACATAGGGAGTTTCATGAACCAAGTTGTCACAGTTATCCTTATCCGACACTAGGGCTCCTACATTGCTATATAATGGAGGCTTTCTATGTGTTTTAACACAAGTTTGTCAGTAATTCAATACTCTTTCATGGTATAAAAGCGGGTGATTCCTTCCCTACTGAATTCCTTTTTGAGTTTCTTATTTTTACCTTGAATGGGACTTATTTTCAAGTGAGCTTTGAAATTTGTTTGAGATCTACAGATATGTCTATGAGATTATGGTTTCAATCTGAGCTTGATACCTGGGGTTTTTTCATGGTATCAGAGCTAAGTATGGTGAAAACATCAACATGGTATCACAGCCTTGGCAGAGGTTTGATTCCTTGATTTGCCTTTGACGGGTGGTGTTGGATTTTATCATTTCCAATGCTTCATTTCCCTATGAGCTAAGTATGGTGAGTTGTAAGCTCACATAGGGACTTGCATGTACCCAATTGTCATAGTTATCCTTATCCGACATTAGGGCTCCTCCATTGCTATATAATGGAGGATTTTTATGTGTTTTAACACAAGTTTGTCAGTAATTCAATACTCTTTCATGCTACCAGAGCAAGTTATTCCTACCCTGCTAAATTTGTTTTTGAATTTCATATTTTTATCTTGAATGGGGCTTATTTTTTAGTGAGATCTTGAAATTTCTTCAAGATCTATACATATGTCTAGGAGATTATGGTTTCAGTCTATGTTTGATACCTATGGTCTTTTCATGGTATCAAAGCTAAGTATGGTGGAAACCTCAACATGGTATCACAACCTTGGCTGAGGCTCGATTCCCCAATTTGCGTTTGAGGGGGGGTGTTGGATTTTTCTTTTCCAATGCTTCATTTCCCTATGAGCTAAGTATGGTGAGCTATAATCTCACATAGGGACTTGCATGTACCCAGTTGTTGTAACTATCCTTATCCAACACTAGGGCTCCTCCATTACTACATAATGGAGGCTTTCTATGTGTTTTAACATAAGTTTGTGAGTAATTAAATACTCTTTCATCTAGATAAAATTGTCCAAACCTCCTTTTGAGTGTAAAACTTGAGAAAAGATGTATACCTCCAAACACTATTTTTTTGGGAGATTGATAGATCCAAAATTAAAATGGATATATGTTGTTCTTAATAATAAATAATAATAAAATATATAATAATATAAATATATTAATATATATATATATATATATAATATATATATATATATATTATATTATATATATATATTTTAATATATATTTCAAAATATTCAATAAATAAGATATAGTTAGATATTCCATTTTCATTGACATTTTTTGTAATTTTTATAATCTTTTTTTATGTATGTACAGTGGTGTATTGGGGTTTCTCAAATGATTTTAATATAAATATTATGTTTTTATATGTTTATTAATTAAAGTATGTGCATGAAATAGATCCCATGTCCCAAGGGGTCTCGTACACCAATTTGGTGTTGTCTTGGTGGTGACTTTAAAATTAGATTATAATTATTATAGTTAAAAGGCTTGGATTATTACTTTGGAATGGAAGTATAACATATATTTGAAGATATTTATTATATAAAACCAAACATGTAAATGATTTAATAAAAGTGTTATAATAACACATAACAAGAAAATTACTTAACCTAACCTTATTTGTGTTATTATAATAATTTTGAGATAATATATAGAATAATTGAAGATAAGTCATTATAAGTTAGTTAGAAGAATTATATGGTGCATTATGCACATTCAATGGGTTGATTAGAAAATATCAGGAGTGAGTGAATTACTAAAATGAAAGGGAGGTTATGCTACTTAGAACATATTGATTCTAAATGGATCGAATGTATTCAAGGGAAGAAGTCCATATGGGGATGCAACTTTTTTTTTTGGTTCAATGGTAGTGACATCTTGTATTACTTTCGATTAAAGAAAAACATAAGGGTTTTATACATTTTAATTATATGAAATAGACTTATACAACTATTTTACTATAACCAAAGAACTATTTTGTTAACAAACAAAATATTCAATGAATGAAAGAGTAAGGATATTGGAGTGCATATGTATATTTAATAAAATCACAAGAAACAACCACAATAAAAGTTCACTTACAAAAATTAATTAGTATTTAATAGTTTTATATACTTCAAAATGTATGATAAATTAAGAGATTCATAGAATGAAGGAAAACATATTTACAATAAAGAAATGATGAAAATGTTAATGCAAAAAATTACATGCATTGAAGTCAAATTAAGGTAGATGTAAAGACAATTTAGTGTGTCATTAGTTTAGCACAAATGCAAATGAAAGACAAACTTTTCGTGTGACACAAATTTCAAGTAAATTTCGAGCTTCATCATCAATGATGATTCCATAATTCCTTTATTACATAATGGTTAGATCTACAACTTGACTTCAAATAACTTCATTTCTATGGGAAAATTCATTAATTCATTTATAGCATTCATTACAGGAGGGTCCACTTTGCAACTTTAAATTGGGGTCCCTTCGCACCAGAACTATAAAACAAGTGTTTAGCATGACTTTGTAGAAGCCTTTTTTCCATTCAATTGTGAGATAAATATATGGATTGAAGTGGTTGAGAGAACAATTATGCATGTAAATTGATGTTAGAGTAAAAAATGTGATGTGTTTTGGCAATTTATTTAGGTATGGGGATTGTAATGCATTGGTTTTTACCCTTGGACTATATTGAATCAAATTATGTAAATGGTTTAAATATGTTAGTATGTATTGCTAGTGTAAAGCTCAAGTGTAAAGCCTAACTAGTTAATGGATAGACACATGATTCGATGTATTTCCATTGACAATGTGATAAGTTTGTCATGATAGGTGAGGGTAATGTTAATACTAATGTTTAAAATATAATATAATAAGGTTGATGCTAGCTATGAGTAAACAAGAAAAAAAGAATTGATACATTTCCACTAAAGGAGTAGAGGAAAGGGTCTTTGGGAGATTGAATCATTTGTTGCCAATTCCCAACCCATGAAATCATTTCCTTACCACCATGTGCGATTAGTGAACTTCATACATCCCCATTGAATAATTAAGCTAATTATTGTGTGCATGTAAGAGGATGGTTGGAAAATTCTTTTTTAAGAAGGTATTAAAGCATGGTTTGAGTACAAGATTCCTTTTGACAAAGGTAATGCCAACCATAACCTTCACAATTTTCCCCTTCCTATTAGAAGAATAAATTCTCACTAGAAAATATGATATCTCAAGAGGTGGGTGAGGTAATGTACAACATTGTACAGATAATAGTGGATCGCGAAACAAGCACTACTAAGAAAAATAACTAAATAATGAAGCTTCAAAAACCAAAAATGTGTATCTTAGTAGAAAATAGAAGGCTATGAGAAAGCATAATGTTTGGGCAAGTTAGGGACCTAAAAACCTATGCGATTCCTATTATTAAGATGCTTTGGAACCTAAGTAAAAATCCTAGAGAAAATACCCATAAGGTAGGTAATAGATGGACTATTTTTCACACATTGAATAGTATTGAATAGCATAAGGATTTCCAAGGGAATGCTTAGTAAAGAAAAGAAGTCCTTTGACTATCCTTGAGTCACTATTAAGTAGAAAATGGGGTAGGTATTTCCTTGGGGTTGTAGAGAGTACCATGGATGGTATGAGAGATGAAATAGCCACTTGGAGTCTTTTGGTCTAAAATCTTGGCCAAGCATGAGATATTATGGATTGATTGAATAAATAAATAAAATCATGAGACCTCTTCCTTACCCCTTATGGCTTAATGGTATAACATGGGAGTGGCTTTCTCATTGAATTTTGGTGGTTGGGTCGAACATATGTGAAATGTTCTAGTAATAAAAATAACATTAATTCAAGCAATGTGCTGATCACCTTGACATAAAGTTAATCCCTTTGGTGGATTGATGGAGGAATGTATGAGGCACTATGATTAGTGCGAATTTTCTAGTTGTGCATGAGCACAAAGGGGCTCGATGGATCAATGTACCCATAGAGACTTGGGGCATTGTTGTGAAAGAATTTCTATGGACATGGTTTGACTTGCAAAGATTAATTTGGTTTCGTAAACTAATAAATTTATCATATCAATCTAGGATTCATAAATTGATGAATCGCACTCATTATATGTAAACTAATCAACTTAGTTTCCTAACGTGTCACTTTAATAAATACTAAGCTTAACTAAAATGAGTTTTTTTATCAAATTTCAAAGGAGCTATGATATTTAAAGGCTAGTAAAGAATTCTAATTAAAGGCTTAAGTAAAGGATGATATTCAAGGTAAAATCAAGAACATATGAAAGATAATCGAATCCATAAACAAACTTTTAATCACAATGAAGTTCAAATTTTAACTATGAATGGAATTCAAGCTTAACATCTAATAATGGAATACAATATTTGACTAAGCTTAACATATATGACTAAAGAGATTAAATACACGAAGTCGCTGTGGTGGATACAATAAAAGTTATAACTTGATATCAAGACTACTTTTACTTGAACTATTGGAGCATAAAATAAAGTTATATGTTACCAACGTAATTTTCAAGACAAAATGAGGACTAATATTTTCCAATCTAGGCTATAAAATCTTACATAGGTAAAATATAGTTTGTGGGATATACATATTTAAAATATCACACAACAATAGTCACTTCACCTAGGAATCATATTGCTTGAGAAAGAAATTCTATGGAAAGGATATTCTAGATCACATCGAAGGAATTAATTGACTCAAGTCTAGCTAGGTAATCAAGCATACATTGGGGCCTCAACAGGTAGAAAACTAAGTTGTAATGACTCTATTCTAATCCCATGGGTGAGAGAGGATTGCAACAATTATCTATGTACCACTTCATTTATTCCCTGAAAGCATGATTTAGACTTGTTTTAAACGAAAATTCTACACTTGATCGAAGGAAATATTAACTGCAATATATTTAGAGGCTAACTTACACAACACACATCACACACACACACACACACACACACACACATCATATATATTATATATAATATAATTTTAGCAACACAATGCACATGAAACTAGAAACCTAAGCTTTATATTGAACATGCTTTCAATTTTACAAGTATTTATATAAAGAAATAATCAAACTAAAATTGCAATAATCCTCTAAAATATAACTAAATTCTTGATTTAGCATTCATCATCAATAGATTCAAACTCTATGGTAGCTTAAATTGTGCCAAATCATAGTTTGTAGAAACATGGGAAGATATGTTTGCTCTAATAGCATGAATTTCCTCTTCGTGGTAGCATTGACAAAGTATTGTTGTCACATCTCTATGTGGAATTTTTTGGATCCAAGATGAGGTTGTCTATATTGTGAATGTTGGGAAAAAAACCACGTTCCCAATTTTCTCCAAACCGCTTGCAAATTTCTTAATGAATGAAAATTTACGAAATCAAATTATTTCCTGTAACAACAGGTAAAAATTGGTTTTCAACAACTAAAAATTGATAAATAGTAAAAATGAAAATAAAATATTCTAAATGAATTTGTATGGTTTTATTGGACAAATTCAAGTAAAAAAAAGCAAAAATAAATGAAAATGGGGGTAAATATGGTTTAAATGATGATTATTTTTGTGGCTTTTTGGTGAAACAATTGAGTACCAACATCTCTCCCAAGGAGAGGGTATTACATGTCCTCATGCAATCAAAAAATATTCCTCTCATCTTTAAAAGGCGCATGTTGCTCTTAAGAGGACATCCACATTAGATGTAGACCATATTTGTATTGGTTTCCTTGGTCTCTTGGTGAGTACTTTGACCCTCAAGCTTTATGTTTTAGGCTACAATGCTTGTCTTTTTTTTACTATTAGTAATATTCCTTGCTATGAGGGATTTTTTCTTTTTATAGCCTCTCATTCTCTTGCTCCTCTCTCTATTTTCTTTAGTGTTGTTCATACTTTTCCTAGCGAGTATTTGATTTTGAGTTTTAATATAACTTTTCAACACTGTAATCTCTTTGAGTTCACCTTTCACCATTCTAATTTGGTTTTATTATTTTTCATATATATCTTTGAAAATTACATAGGATATTTTCCTTTCTAATCTTAAGGAGTGCATTTTTTAGTGTTGGTAAAGGTCGAAAAATCCTTCTCTTGAAATGATGATGGTTACTTTTCCTGTACTAAAAATGTAAAGTGTTCTTCCATTCTCACAAATGTTGATGGTTCTCCCTCGTACACCTTAAATGATTCACTATAATCATAAAAAAATCTATTGATCCTTATCAATTTCCAATGTTGACGCTATAGAGGTAGGCACCTTTTTTTCTTGGATTTTTAGTAATATTTGCAAATTTTTATTCTTCTTGTCAACCATTTTGTTAACCTTATTAAGCTTCTTGGGCATAGCTCTAGTTACTCTTCTTTGATATGTAACTTGTTTTTTTAGGATTTTCCACCTGCATCTTTCTTTGAAACTTAAACATTTCCCTCCTTGATTCTCTTTGATAAACAAAGTTATTCTATGGCTCGTATTCAAATTTAATTGGGGCATATTCTTCATTTATCTCTTCCACAAACCCATTATCGATAAGAAACTACTCCCTAAGTTTTATAATTATTTTATAAATGATGTTGGAAAATCATTTTAATGAGGCAATGATAGGAAATGCTTCAATCTCCATTTCCTAGTTTCCTTTGGATGGCCTTGGCCATTTTTTTACGTTATTCAAGATATAGTAAGACACATTAATAAGATTTTATTTTTTTAGATGTAAAATCAAGCATGTATGGTATATAAGCATAACACTATGTCTCCCCTCATAGGTTATGTATTTATGGATAAGAAAAAATAACGCTTTCCATGGATTCTTCAACCCGTTTCTAGAGATACCTATGGACTCATTGGGTTTTTGTCTTGATATATTGAGGAAAGGGGTCCATGATTTCTCTTCTATGGGTTTATTTTGAACCCTATCTCCCATTTATGAGGAAAGCAAGTGATTTGTGACAGTTAATGCTAAACAATATGAATAATTAGGTTGCCAAATAATGCACTCTCACCATCAAATTTTTTAGGACCATTTTGAAAGATCCATGTTATACCCTTGAAACGTAGATGAAAAAATAAATCCATCCTGTATTTTGAATAATTGGTTGAAACTCTTGGTGTAAATGAGTTATTTTGAGATCATAATATTCACCTTTGATTGTCATTTCCATTGTTAGACTATGCGGAATTTAAATTTATATAAACTCTATGTATGAGTATCATACGTAACCAAATTCTCGTATGTAAATATTAAGTTATGGAGAATGTTTTCAAAACATTTATTACAGAGAATATATTGTGCGGAAACTACATGTTTTGAAAACTCCTATGCGTGTAACTATCACTAATTCACAAGAAGTATGAATAACATGTTGTATATGTCACTCAAATTCTCAGAAAATAATTTGATAGCATATAAAAATCATATAACAATCCTATTGTTGAACTTTAAACAATTTTATGCCAATACTCATTCATGAGAATAATAAAAATGAAGATGTATCTCATGGAAAAATCGATGAAAATATACTTTGTCTGAACCTTAAACTTTGTTTAGAAACAACTTTTATTTTGTGAGACGAGGTTAGAATATCGTTGTTCCAAAGCATATCAGTGTATGGTGCTTAACATGTACAACAGAGTGGTAGGGAAATTTCAAATGTAAAAGTTAGAGTGGCAAAGTATAATGTTTAGAATAGAGCATATGTTTTCACAAAAAGGTATATGGAATAAACATTTGTTGATAAGTATAAGAGGTCAAAATATAGAAGTTGTTGATCTTGGTTAAGAGTCAATTCAGGGATTATTATCATGATATGTGTATAGAGAGGTAATGAGATTCATTTCAAGTGTACGATAATATGTATTAATAGAGAAGTAGTGGGAGGTTGTGATAATTATTAGATTGAATGTTTATAAGGATAATGAAATCACGGTTTTATAATAGTAATTATGGATGAGATAGATAGGTAATGTAAATACAAAAAAGTTTCGTATAATAATTAAAATTCCAATTCAAGTATGAAGTTGGGATTTAAAAGTGTTAGTATGGACAATAATGACCAAAAGAGTTTTAGAAGAAAATTTTAAAGGTTTTTATAAAAAGGTAACATTATTTATTTCAATTTGGATTATTAACAAAATTCGAAGTATTGAAATATTTTTCTTAACATACTTGATACCA
>APFE030111509.1:134604-171196 GCA_000404065.3 Pinus taeda | reverse complement strand
CAAGATGGAAGAGGAGTAGGAGTATTACTCCTTTCATCTAAAACCTCCATGTAATCTTGATGACAATATAGGGAAATGAAATCCTTTTGATTGATGGGACTGTTGGGTAGTTTTAACATGTGACCATTGACCATAAACGAAACTCCTTCCATGTAAATTTCCTTTATTTGTGTGGAGATATTATAATATACTTCTTGTATATCATAACGGCCATACGAGTGAGTGATGAAATTTACCTTAATGTCCTTAAATTTGGAATCATAGAGGAAAACGTATTCATTGACGTTGAATTGATTTATCTGAATGAACTGGTCATGCCACTTCATTCTTTGTTTTTAAACCGAAATATTTTGTTGGAGATATTTAATTTTGATTTCATCAAACTCATTTAGTTGCACTATTATTTTCTTTTGAGCTTAAGTTAAGTCCATTCTTAATTCAACAACAATTCTAAAATTTGGAATTTGAAATTTAGTAGGAAGAAGGACTTACATACCATATATTATTTCATAGGAAGTAAAAACAATGATATTTTCCCATGTTGTCTTATAGGCACATAAATATTTTGGATGTTGATCTACCTATTCCTTCCAATGAAGTTCGATTTTCTTGCTCATGATTGCTTGCAAAACTTTGTTTGTTGACTCCACTTAACTATTGACCTATCAATGATAAGGAGAAGACTTATGATGTTTAATTTTGTTCTTTTCAATAATTACTTTCATGATATTTGAGGTAAATTCCAAATTGTGCTCCTTGGTCAGTAGCGATTTCTCTTAGGACCTAAAATATGAAAGAAATGTCTTCAAATAAAAAATTTACAATGGCATTCTCTGTTGTTGAGTTTAGAGATTTTTCTTCCACCCATTTTTTCACATAATTAGTGCAAACTAATATATATTTCTTTCCTTTAAATGAAGGATCTGTAGGTACTACAAAATATAGAGCCCATTTCTCAAAATGTTGCACAAGAACTTGTGAATAAAGAGGAATCTCATCTGCTACTATTGGTCAACACATTCGTCAACAACTATCACAACTTCTCACATGCTTCTTGGTATATATAAAGAGAGTTGGACAATAGCATATGAGGGGCAATATTTTTTAAGAAGCTCTCTTATTTGAAAAATTCCCACCAAATGGTTCATCATAACATGATTACAAAATTCCAAAGATTTAATCTTCTTTAACACATCTACGAACTATTATATCTGCATTTGTATAGAAAGTATCTCCTCTGATCAAAAAGTATCTAGCACATTATTTGATAATTTTATTCTCTCTTGGGGGGGAAATTAAATGGTATCTTCCTTGTGGAAAAACAATTAGCTATATTTGCAAACCATGGAGCTATAATAGATACTGCAAATAAATTCTCATATGGGATAGAATATACTACTAGAACATTCTAACTAGGATTATTAATGTGAGAAAGAAAATATGCCACTTGAATTTCCTTTATAAATTGATCTATGGCAGTAATTTGGGAACTCATACAATAGTAATAGACATCAAATGAATCTACTTTTAGTAATAGTTTTATCCATTTAATACCTAATGGAAGAATGGTTTATATGGATAAAGAAATTGTAGTTAGTGATATAGTGTCAAGATTTATTAACAACATCATATAACTACTAACATCTCCTTTTCTGTAATAGAATAATTGAGTTCAACATAAGTTAATCTTTTACTAATAAAGTACGTATCATATGTTTGAAATTTTTTCCTTTTGACCAAGGATTACTCACTATTGTATGAGATGCATTTGTTCAGATATGGAATGGTAAGATCTAGTGTCGAATTCTCAATACTAGCATTGTTGAAAGTTTTTCCTTAAGAGTTTGGAAAGTAATTTGACAATTAGTATCGCAATAAAAATTGATATCTTTAACATCTGATTTAAAAAAGTGTAAAGTTGTTTTACAAAAAAAAATAAAAAAATTAACAATAATAACTTGCATATCCTAGATTTTTTTTAAAATTTCGTTGGGTTGATAAAATTGATGATTTGGTAATCACCTGTGTTTTGGCTAGTTCTACCTTTATCCCTATAATGGACAATTCACTAAGTTAGTAACATAAAGCATATTTTCTTACTAAGGGATAAATTTGTTTTCAAGAATCTTGTTAAGTATTTCTCCAAATTAACTAAAGCATCTTACAAGAACCTTCATATACATAAAAATATTCAATGTATAGCTCTACAAATTCACGCATTAAATCGACAAAAATATCCAAGATTTCCCTTTGGAAGTAGCCGGTTCATTAGGAAATCCAAATGGTTGTACTTTATAATCCTATGTTCTCCAAAGACATGTGAATTTTGTTTTTCCCTAGTCTTCTTAAACTATTTTAATATGAATCTAGCCACCAAATCCATCAAGAAAGAGAAGAAATTCTTTCTAGCTAATGTATCCAAGCCTTGGTAGATAAAAGATAAAGTGAAAGTATATCTTAGATATGATTTGTTTAATTCCTAATAATCTACAAACACTCAACATTTCCCAATATTTTTAGGGGCCATTACTAAAAGAGAAACCAACTAGTGATCCAAGATTGGATATATAAATTTTATTTTCAATAATTTTTGAAGTTATGTTTTGACAATCTCTTTCAGCATTCAGTTTGTAAGAGCCCTCATCAAAAATCCATGTAAAAGTTAATAAAGGTAAAATAAGACCTTGGTCATGGGACACGCATTCCAAGGTGAATGTTGGGAAAAATCATAGTGATGCAGATCACTTGTGATTAATTAATGGCTATGGAAATTTGCAAAGGCAATGAATAAGGCTTTGGAAAGGAAAAATGGAATTTATTGGCATTTATTGATGAAAATAATGGAAATTAGGAGAAAAGTAATGTTGGTCACAGGTTGCATGTGAGGAGGAAAATGAAGGAAAATAATGGAAAATTGAAGAAAATAGAATCCTAACTAATAAAAAGGATTCTAAGGATCATTTCATGGCTTATGATTAGTTCAGTTTTGGAGCTCTAATTTCTCTCTCTCTCTCTCTCTCTCTCTCTCTCTCTCTCTCTCTCTCATACTCTTGGACACTGAGAATTTTCTTGGAGCACTCTTGGAGGAGTGTGGCATACTTGGGATTTGGAGAAAGGAAGCAAAGGAGGAATAGGAAAGTGCAAGAGGACAACGAGATCAATAGTCAACAGATTTTTCTTACAGGTAGTGAGTTGCATGTATGATTTCCTTGCTAGTTTTGGAATGCAAAGAATATGCATGTAGTTATGTGGTTATGATATGTCATTGGCACAGAGGATTTCCTAGATTGATAATGGTTTTTCCTAGCCTTGTCATTTCCTAGATAGTCATGGTGTTGTGGATTTCACTTTTGTTTTCTTGTTGGTTTTCTTGTGCCTTTGGTTCTAGGTTGAGTTATTTGTTCCTGGAATCCTTGGTTGGAAAAACACTCTGGAAGTTGTGTAATAACTAGGGTTGAGTTACTAATCCTAAATGCCTTGGTTGGAAAAATTCTTTGGAAGCCCTTGGTGAGTTGAGTTACTAGTTCTGGAAGGCTTGGTTGGAAAAACACTTTGGAAGCTCAGTGACAACTGTGGGTTGAGTTACCAGTCCTAGAAGCCCTGGTTGGAACAAATACTCAGGAGCCTTGCATAACTTTGGTAGAGACCAATTTGATGATGGTTAGTGATGTCCGACCATGAGAAGGAATCACTGGTTGAGGGTTGAGGTCATTTGGCCTCTGAAACCCTTGGATGGTTTTGATTGATTTGTTTTATGATATCCCACATTCATGCTTGGAATATGGCATGAGGGTGACTAACTGAAAGAAATATTTGGTTCAGCCTAGTCTATGGTTGGGTGGTTGATGGAAGACCCATACTTGGTCTACATATGCAATCATAAATAATATCTCTCTTCCCCCTTTGTATTTTATTGGTAAATATACTAGTTTATATGTGGCTTACATGACTATTATATCCTTGATATTTATGTTGGTTATGAGTGAGTTTTATGAAAATGAAAATGTATGGCTCTCATCATGTTTTGGTTAATTACTAAATGTGCAATGAATATATGGCTCAATAGATGGTAATGCAGTTATTGTGATGAGGCAACATTCCTTCTTAGTGATTCTTAGATAAGTGTGAGACCCCTTAGGATTAGATCTGTTGTTTAAACTTGTAGAATGCATATTTGTGACATCTTTGACAAAATGCCTATCATGGCTACTAAGGGTCTAGTCAAGTCCTTGTTCAAGTATTTAAATTTGTATCACTATTTTGATGTTACTTATCATTTATGGAAGTTTCATGGAGTTTTGGGTAGTGGCTCCAGTCTTATCCCTGAAAAGGTGGCACAGAATCTAGAGTCATTGGAATAGAACTACCTCAAAAATTCCCTAGTCACATGCATTCCTTATTATGGGAGTGACTGGAGGTTCCCATTTGCATGCATGCCCATGTCAAAGGAGCGACTAAGGATTTAATGCAAAAAAATGTTAGTTTGTCTCAAGGGCTAGCCACCTAGATGAGTTGGATGGATCCTGGGGGTTCTGTTGCAGGTGTAGAAGGTCAAGTTGTCTGTGTTCCATCAATTTAACTTCCTTAAATGATACATACGAAGTGAATCATATCATATTATGTCTTAAACACATGTTTATGTTGTTTTACCAGTTACTTGGGTAGATGTGGGATGAGGGTGTTACAGAGTGGTATCAGAGCATGGTTCACCCCTTGTACTAGATGGGTGATGTGTTGGTCATGCATTCATGTTGGTTGCATATATGTGTCCCTTATACTTGTGGTTTATGTGCTTGTTGCATAAGCATGGTTTTGCTCATGGTTACAGTGATGTCTCCATGTGGAAGTTTATGGTGTTGTTGTTGTATGTGGTCATCATGAGTGTATATCGGTTATGCATTAGTTATGCATGTCAATGCTTATATATCGTTATGCATACATTGATGTGGTTATGGTTGTGATGCATGAGGTGATAGCATGTGGTTGGTATGGCCATTCATGGATTGTTCGATAATGATTGAGATGGTGAATAAATGTTGACATGATTATATATATATATATATATATATATATTATATATATATATATCTATATATATATATATATATATATATAATATATATCTATATATATTATATATATATATATATATATATATCTGTGTGTGTGTGTGTGTGTTGTGCTAATCTAGCCAGTCTTGTAGACGAGATATCCTTCCTTGAGCTATACTGAGGTACATTGGTTTGTTTATCTTTTGGTTTAGCTGACCTGATATACCTTGTAGGAAGAGAAACAACAAAGATGACTAGCAAGGTGGTAGAGTACAGTTCCCGAGACTCTCCCTATGGATTGGATGAGCAGCTTGATTTGGGCATTCTTCTAACTTAGCAGACACATTGAGAAGATTGAAGGAAGAGATAAGAAGTTGTAAAGAAGATAATGAAAGAATCATGGAGGCACATGAGAAACAAGCAAAGGTTAATGCATTAATCCTTCATAGTTTGTAAAAACTACATAGACATGGACCACTTTGGATCAGCCATGGACAAGATGAAAAAACTAATGGGGCATATGGCAGTAGGTCTCCTGGTGGGTACAGGTCGTATATAGATGACACGATCAGAGATGATAGGTTCGTGAAATATTCGTAGAAGAGGGGTAATGGACATAGGTACTATTCTAGTTTTGTTTCTGATTGGTATCATGGTCATCATCGTTATCATACTTATAGGAGGAGAGATAGGGGATATTTTCCAAATGAGTTCAAGAAAAAAAAGCCACCTACATCCAATGGGGAAATGAAGAAAACAAAAGATGTAGAAGCATGGTTTCTTGGAATGAATAATTTTGTCAGATTGCATGATTATTCAGAGAACATGAAGGCCAAGATAGCTGCATTCAGTCTTAAAGAATAATGTCAGAGACATTTATGAGGAGTTTACTTAGAGTGAATTCGAGATACTATTCAAGAAGAAATATCTATCAGAGAGGTAGTATGATGATAGGGAAAAATAGTTTTATGAGCTGAATGTGGGCTCTATGATTCATGAGGAATACACTAGAAAATTTCTGGATTTGTTGAGATATGTGCATTACCTCAAGGAGGAGAAGGCCAAGATTCAAAGATTATTCAGTGGGTTTTCGGTAGCATTCAATGCTAGGATTGAGTTCGATGAGCCTAGATCATTGGAGGAGGTCATCCAAAAGCTAAAGCATTGTTATGAGCAATCAAAGTACATATCTGACACTAAGAAGGACTGGAAGGGTAATGATAAGAATAAAGGTAATTAGGATAAGAAGCAAGCAAGACCTTAGGGCACAGGTAACAAAGAGAATGTAACACTATACAAGAATTTCAATGCATCTGACAAAGGGTAGGGATTTCAGTTTTGAGGAGAAAAACAAGGGTGTAGGTTGGAAGCCTATATAGTGTTGGACTTGTGGAAAATATCATCACAAGAGAGATTATCCATAACACCATGGTGGTAGGTCGTATATCTACATTGTTCAGGAAGCACATATAATGGGGGACGTTGGAAATAGTGTTCTGCGGATTTATGCAGCATTGGATAACAAGTAGGTAGATCACCAAGCGTCTATTATTGAGATGGATGATAAGATTTTTGATCAATTTGTTTCTATTTTGATTGACCTTAGATCTAATTATAGTTATGTTAATATTAACCTGGTGGATAAGTGTGGTTTGAATAAAGAAGTGCATGCAAAATCTTGGTTAGTATAGTTGGCTACATGTACAAAAAAGTGAGTTCATCATTGGGTAAGAGTTTGTGCATTTGAGTTGAATGGTATGTCTACATCAACACATTTGAATGTATTGTTGTTGGCTTCATATAACATTATTTTGGGTATGAACTGGTTGTATCTCCATAGGACCAAGGTGGAATGTTATGACAAAGCTATTGAGTGCTTGGATGATAATGGAGAACAAAGAGTCTTGTAGGGTAAGAAGAAGGCAACATCATTTAGAATGGTTACAGCTATGTAGGTGAAGCATAGTTGTAGGAAAGGGTGTGGGTTATTTGCGGTACATATTTCTGGTGACAAAGGTAAAGAATTTGAGGATGCAGATGTTTTGAGTGGGTACCCAGTTTTACAATAGTTTTAGGATGTATTTCCTGCAGATATTTCAAAGTTTCCACCTCACAGGGAAGTCGATTTTTCTATTGAGTTCGTACCAGGGGAAACACCAACATCAAAAGTACCCTACAGGATGAGCACTCCAGAGTTGGTAGAGCTGAAGTTGTAGTTGAAGGAAATTCTTGACATGGGATACACTAGGTCAAGTGTATCACCATGGGGTGCATCAATATTGTTTTTGAAGAAGAAACATGATACTCTTAGGGTGTGCGTTGATTACATGTAGTTGAACAAGGTGACCATCAAGAACAAGCATCCATTGTTAAGGATTGAGATTTGTTCTATTAGTTCAAGGGAGCATAAATGTTCTCAAAGATTGATTTGAGTCTAAATATCATCAGGTAAGAATTAAAGAAGAGGAAATCTAGAAGACAAATTTTTGGACCAGGTATGAGCATTATAAATTTGTTGTAGTTCCATTTAGTTTGACTAATGCTCAAGCTACTTTTATGTGCTTGATGAATAGTGTGTTTCTTCCTTATTTGGAAAAGTTTGTTATTATGTTCATTGATGACATCTTGATATATACTAAAAATGAGGAAGAACATGCCGAACATTTAACAACATTGTTGAGATTGCTAAGAGAGCATCAATTGTATGATAAGCTTAGAAAATTTAGTTTCATTCAAATAAAGGTACATTACTCGGGACATGCTGTTTCCAAGGAAGGCATAGAAGTAGACCCAAAGAAGATAAGGGCTGTCATGGAGTGGGAATCTCCTAGGAATTTGGATGAGGTAAGGTCCTTTATGGGGCTAGAAAGTTATTAAAGGAGGTTCATCAAGAAATTCTCATAGATTTCATATCCCATCACATCATTGCAAAGGAAAGGTAAGAAGTTTGAATGGATAGAGGAATGTTCAATAAGTTTCAAGTAGTTGAAACAATTGTTAACACGTGCTCTAGTGCTAAACATTGCAGATTCATACAAGAAATTTGTGGTATGCACAGATGCTTGTAAAAGAGGACTTGGCAGAGTTCTTATGTAGTAAGGACAAGTAGTATGTTATCAATCATGAAAATTGAATGAACACGAGAAGAATTATATGGAACATGATCTTGAGTTGGCAATGATCATATAAGAATTGAAGATGTGGAGGCATTATATTCTTGGTAGGAGGTTTGTACTGATGAGCGATCATAGTGGATTGAGCTATCTATTTGACCAACCAAATCTGAATGCTAGGCAAGATAGATGGTTTGCCACGATCAATGAGTTCGACTTTGAGATCAAGCACAATAAAGTTAAAGAGAATAGGGTTGCATATGCTCGTAGTAGGTGGATACAAGTGAACTACATAGTAACGATGAGTTCTTATGGGACAAATTTACAAGCTCGAATATTATAGGCAGTTCAATAGGATAATAGGTACATGGAACTCAAGAATAGGTTACAATAGAGCACAGGCATATGTATAGGTACAGGTGCAAGTACATGTTCATAGGATGTGGATTATAATCTCACAACAGATGACGTGGTCAGGTTTAGTGATAAGATATATGTGCCAGACGCAGTGAGATCAAAAATATTATATTGAGAGAGTTTCATGTGAAACCATATTCAGGTCACTCGAGATATCAGAAGACATTGACAACAGTGAATAAGTTCTTCTACTACCTAAACTTGAAGAAAAAAGTTGCAGAGTTTATGGATGGATGCTTGGAGTGTCAATAGGTAAAGGTAGAGTGTAAGCATCCAGATGGGTTACCAGAACTGATCTCAATTCAAGAGTGGAAATTAGAGGTCATTTCCATGGAATTCATTACAAGTTTTCCAAGGACAATTAGACAACATGATTATGTCATGGTTGTTGTGGACGGTTTGACTAAGGTAGCGCACTTCCTTCCAGTGAAGTCTACTTATTCAGTTAATGATGTAGCATAGGTATTCATCATGGATATAGTGGGATTGCAAGGTATACCAAAGAAGAGAATATCTTGGGATGCCAAGTTTACTTTAGGTTTTGGAAAGAGTTATTTATAGGCTTGGGTACAAAGTTACCCTTTAACATAGCTTATCATCTATAGACATATGGACAGACAAAGAGGGTGAACAGGATATTGGAGAATATGTTGAGGATGTATGTGATGCATCAACATCAAAAGTGGAAAGATTGTATTCAACTAGATGAGTTCGCTTGCAAAAATGGGTATCATGAATCTTTAAGGATGATTCCATTTGAGGCATGGTATGAGTGTACTTGTAATACTCCCATCAGTTGGAGTGATCCAATGAACAAGATGTTGATCAAACTGGACATGTTGGCAGAAATGGAACATGAAATGTAGGTAATCAAGAAGAATTTAAAAGTAGCATAAGATACACAGAAGTGTTATGCAGATCAAAGAAGGTTGTTTAAGGAGTTTCAGGTTGGGAAATAGGTGTACTTACGCATTAAGCCCAAGAAGATCTCCTAGAGGATTAGATCATGTACGAAGTTGGTGCCTCGATTTTGTGGACCTTTCAGGATCCTTGAAAGGATTAGACTAGTAGCCTATCAACTTGCACTGCCTCTGACAGTGAAATTCCATGATATTTTCCATGTGTCATTACTTAAGAAATATGTTAAAGATGTTAATCATATAATTGACTAGTCTATATTGTAGGTGGAGCCAGAAGGAGAATTCCAGCCAAAAACTCAGTGCATTTTACAAAGAAATATGCTCATGCTCCAGAATTGAGCAATCAAGTAGGTTAAATTGCAGTGGAAGTACTTTGGGCCCAATGAAGCTACATGGAAAATGGAAGATTAGATGCAGGCTATGTATGCTTCTCTATTCGCTGGATGAGCGAATGTTTTGGTATATGCATTGCTGCGATGTTTTATTTTATGTACATATGGATGTAAATACCTCCACAAGTTGTGTTATAAATCTCCAATAAGCGGTATGGGTGTCATTTCACTATGGTTGCCATGTTGGTTTTCTTCTCAACAGGTTGATCATTGTAAATACTACAACGAGCTAAGTTATAAAGGCCCATGGGCAGTATATTTTTCTTTCAGCAGTCTTGTTGGTTGTAGTTGTCATTGAACATCGAGGACAGTGTTCCCCCAAGGGGAGGGTTTTGTAACAACCTTGGTAAAAAATCCATGTAAATATCAGTAATGATAAAATAAGACCTTGGTTATGGGACATGTATTCGAAGCTGAATGTTGCGTAGAAACATAGTGATGGGGATCATTTGTGATTAATTAATGGCTATGGAAATTGGAAAAGGTAATCGCTAAGGCTTTGGAAAGGAAAAATGACATTTATTTATGAAAATAATGGAAATTAGGAGAAAAGGAAGGTGAAAGGTCATAGGTTTCTTGTGAGGAGGAAAATGAAGGAAAATAATGGAAAATTGAAGAAATTAGAGGCCTCATTAATAAAAAGGCTTATGTGGACCAGGTCATGGCTTTTAATAAGTTCAGTTTTGGAGCTCTCAATTTTTCTCTCTCTCTCTCTATCATACTCTTGGACACAGAGTTTTCTTGGAGCACTCTGGGATGAGTGTGGCATACCTGGGATTTGGAGAAATAAGGCAACGGAAAAGCAAGAAAGCATAAGAGGATATCAGGATCAACAATTACAATGAATTTTTCTTAGAGGTACCAAGTTTCATGTATGATTTTCTTGCTAGTTTTGGCATGCATGACATATGCATATGATTATTGATGATGATCTGTCATTGGCATGGAGGATTACACAGTGGTTTTGCCTAGCCTTTCCATTTCCTGGATAGCCATGGTGTTGTGGGTTTTACTTTTTTTTTTCTAGTTGGTTTTCTTGTGCCTTTGGCTATGGGTTGAGTTATTAGTTCTTGGAAGCCTTGGTTGGACAAACACTCTAGAAGCCTTGTAGCAACTTGGGTTAAGTTACTAGTCCTGGAAGCTTTGGTTGGACAAATTATTTGGAAGCACTTGGTGGGTTGAGTTACTAGTCATAGAAGCCCTGGTTGGACAAACTCTCTGGAAGCTCAATGATAGTTGTGGGTTGAGTTACTAGTCCTAGAAACAATGGTTGGAAAAAATGCTCCAGAGCCCTAGACAACTTGGGTAGAGACCAATCTAGTGATGGTTAGTGATGTCTGGCCTTGAGGTGGAATCACTAGTTGTGGGTAGAGGTGGTTTTTCCTCTAAAAGCACTGGATGGTTTTGATTTATTTGTTTTATGAGATCCCATATTCATGCTTGGAATATGGCACGATGGTGACTTGATGAAAGAAATATTTGGTTCAACCTAGTCTATGGTGGGGTGGTTTGTGGAGGTCCCATAACTGGTCAGATTATGCAATCATGAATAAGAGATCTCTTCCTCCTTAGTATTTTATGGGTAAATATATTTTTTTATATGTGGCTTATATGGTTGTTATATCCTTGATATTTCTATTGGTTATATGTTGGTTATGAGTGAATTTTATGAGAATGGAAATGTATGGCTCTCATCATGTTTTGGTTAATCACTGAATGTACAAAGAATATATGGCTTAATAGATGGTAATGCAGTTATTGCTAGGAGGCTACAATCCTTCTTAGTAATTTTCAGATAAGTGTGAGGCCCCTATCCTTAGATCTGTTGTTGAAACCTATAGAATGCATATTTGTGACATGTTTGACAAAATTCTTGTCCTGGCTAGTGGGGGTACAGTCAAGTCCTTGTTCAATTATTTTCATTTGTATCACTATTTTGATGTAACTTATCAATTATAGAAGTTTCATGGAGTTCTGGGTAGTGGCCTAAGTCCTAGCCATGAAAAAGTTGCACAAAATATAGAGTCTTCGGTGCAGAACTACCTAGAAAAGTCCCTTGTTGCATGCATGCCTTGTTGTGGGAGTGGTTGGAGGTTCCTAGTCACATGCATGCCCATTTCAAGGGAGAAACTAAGGCTTTAATGCAGAAAAATTTCAATTTGTTTTAGGGGCTAGTCATCTACATGGGTTGGATGGCTATTGGTGGTTTTGTTGCAGGTGTAGAAGGTCGGGTTGTTTGTGTTCTATCAATTCCACTTCCTTAACTTTTACATAGGGATTTGAATCACATCATAGTAACTCTTCGTCACATGTTTACCCTGGATGGTCAGTTACTTGGGTAGATGTGGGAGGAGTGTGTTATAGGGTTCATTCTTCTTCATGGCTTTATAAAAATTTTAACATTATCCTCTATATAAATATATTGTGTGCAAGTATCTAGATGGACACTTTGCATATATGTGCAAGCATAGGAAAATGAATTATAATATTTTCACAATAATTGAATTAATTGTTTATCCAAAGATTCTTCTAAGATAGTGTTATTATTTGAACATTTTCTAGAGTAGGTTTCAATGAATTTCCTATGAGAATATGACATTGATTCTACATGAAACATTGTTTGAAATAGAGATCGTAAAGAATTCATTATACAAGATTCCCAAAAACATTTCCTCAACAAATTTTTAATGGAGACTTGTTGAAAAGTTCTTGATTGATTCATATAATTTGGATTGGAAAGAAAGTGATAAAGTAAATTTTCATCATTTTCTTCTTTAAAGTGAGGAATAGCTAGAAGAGGTTGAATAATTTATTCTTTGGAACTTTTTTTCTTCAAACCATGGCATATGTTTCCAATTCACTTAAAGAATAAGCAGGATGATAAAGTGTCAGTTATTTACTTTCTTTAACCTTTCAAAGTAGTCATTATTGTTTATATATAGTTAATTAAAGCATCAACTATGGCCAACCAAGGTCTTCCAAGGATTAAGGGATGTTTTCCCAAACTATCCTTAGGTTGAAGAATTACATAATAAATAATATATTTCTATGAAGATAAATATAGAATATGTTATCCATGATAACCCTTAGAAATAATTTTCAGTTTGATTAGTCCTTTTAGATAGGGTTTCTATGTTTAGGTTCATGTAGAATTTGTCATATGGTACATTTAGTGTTTTGTATGGTCATCATAAAATGGTAAAGGTCATAATTCCATTTGTATAGAGGTCAGTGTTTCATAATTGAATCATTTAACAGTTTTACAAACTTTTGCAACAAGTCTAGTTCAGCAAACTGAGGGTTTGCTATGAAAGTTTTTTACAGTTTTGTACAAAATTGGTCCATCCTAACACTTGCCTTGCTAGAAAATTCCATTGTTCTGTAACGATACTATTTTAAATGAGCATTAGTGAGTCAGAGGTGTGTTGGGTCATCAACACCTTTATCCCCATGTCATCCACTTCTTTCCATTCATTACCTTTCCTTCTTCCACTTTATACCTTTTGCTGCTACCAAAGTTCACAAGTGCTATCACTGTAATAGGGTTTTACGCTATCAAAAAGATCCTAGCTATGGTCTAAATATGGTCTAGGTGTTCTTAATTTGGTTTGCAGATGAAGAGGAAGTAGCTCGTCAACAGCTCCTAACGTGTTGATAGCATGAAAACAATATAAAGGAGGTTCTATGGTGCGTTATGAGCCCACAGACATGAAATTACTTCAAGAAGACCCTGATTTTGTATAGCCATTTTCCAACGTGTGATGTCTACGTCTTTGCCAAAAATTGTAGGGTTTTCATGCACAAATTACTAAAGACTTCACCATCAATTTCACCAGGATTGGTACGAAGGTTGACATCTTGATTTTGGTCGTCTCCCCGGACACCATTTCTCATGCTAATAAAATCCCAACGTTGTGGGAGAGATGGTTTAAAGTCCAGAAGTTCCAATTACAGAATTGTGATGATTTTTTGAAGGAAGAACCTCAAGATTATAGTCGTAAAGGAGGACACTCATTGAAAGTGGTCAAAGCTGATCAGATCCACATTTTTGCCAAATATATATCTTAACTAACCTTTTTCAGCATTATATATGATGGAATAGACTACTAGAGGTGTTAAGAAAAAAATAAAAATTAGGAAAAATTCAATACATAGAACACTCAGAAATTTTGTAGCAACTCCCCATAATGAAGTAGGAAATTTGCTAAAAAACTACTGTAGCTTTCCATGGAGAGAATATCTAGCAAAATTTTTAGTTGGGAGAGTTTTGATAGCATGAGTTTAATGAAACAACATTACTAAACACCTCAAAATTAGTAAAGGCATCAAAATGACAAAAAAAGGGTGTTTTTTGAAATTTTCTACCAAAATTTGCTATGAAAATTCTGGAAATGACTGTTTTAGTAGTCAACATCAAGCTCACTATCTGACCAAATGGAAAATAATTTTTGAAATAAAAAATATGATTTTGTTTAGCATGATCTCATCTACAAAATCCTCTCTCCGTTTTTACACAAACATTAGGTTTTGGAAGATAAGCACTTATCTTTGAGGCCTATTTTACAGAATTTTCCTAGCCATAAATTTTGAAATTCGACATGGTGGGAGTCCATGTTAGAAATTCAACTAGGTCAACATCCACGTGGCATGAGACACTTCATCACTCCAGGAAATTGAGTAAATAGTTGTGATCAGTTATCTTCATCACTAGAAAGTGATTAAAGTCTTAAAAGCTAGTAGAGTCCTAATTGAATTCAAATTATGTACAACAGAAAATCCCTAGGAGAACTCTATGAGTTAGAAGAAAAATAGGAAAAGGTCTCTTAGATAGTGGATAGAATTTGTACCAGGTCGCAAGTTGATGTAAATAGATCATTTCTCTATAAATAGATAGATTTTTGACTTTTGGAATTGTTTATTGAGGATGTGAAGAAGCTACCTTATGTAAATTTTCTCATTTAATATACATTTACCGCCATACTCTGTTTTCATTACCTGAGATACAAATTTTGGTTTATATGTTTACTTGTTCTATCTTTACCATTGATATCGGTTTTTAAAGCATTATGATCACTTAGAATTTAGTATTAAGGTCTTCTCCAACTTCCTTCATATTTTTTATCTGTTGTTAAAGGGTTTTATTCACTTTGTTTCTAAGCCAAAAGATGCCTCAGTTTCCTCATAAAATAGTTATGTAAGTAATTGAGTTTCTTGTAATTGACTCCATGCCCATTGGTTGTAGTACTCAGCCCCTTTCACCTGCATAAAATACAAGAAAAATTAGAGTTAGGCAGCTAAAAAACTTGAGCCTCACACAATTAATATCATAAGTTATTTTTGAGAGAGCCCTCTCTGATTGGAAGGGCTAACTTCCATTGAAAAGCGGGTTGAAATAGTTTCACTAAGTTAGAGGTTGACAGAACCCAACCTATTCTAGCCAAGTGATAATATTTTGGTGCATCTGGCGAGAGCTGAAAAGCTCCTTTTCCTAGATTTTCTTTGAGTCCCTTCATTCTGATTCCCGAGGGTAACAGGAAATCAGAGTTTTCTGAAGGTTGTGATATTATACTCATGACTCCAATATCAAAATAAATAAAAGATCAAAGCTTCATGGCGACTCCACTGCTTAAAGATCAGTAGCTTGAAGAAGTTCCAAGATGAGTTCTACTACAAGAAGAAATGTCAGGTATGATCCTATGGATCGGTCTCACATATATGGTTTTCCAAGTCCTATGCCTTGTGTTGATTGGTCAACCCATCTTCCCATGTTCAAAGATGAAAATAAATATGATGATGGTCTACATTAGGTTAAATACCATATACATCTATGTAGATTGAGGGTTGATTTTTCTGAGGATTGTGTCATGAAAATGTTTATGGCTACCCTAGAAGACAAAGCTAGACTATGGTATGAAGGGTTGCCATCAGGAAGCTTGTGTTCACTTAAATATTTCCATAAAATATTTTTTGGACATTACGGGAAGTCTCATCCTTCATCGCCACTGTTTCAAGATGGTTGTAATTTTTGGACAGGTTTCATTCAATATATTAAAAGTATTAATGATGATGTAGTTTGTATGGATGATGATGAGATATTAGAGAAAATTTATGAATTTTCTTCACAAGCTAGTTGTCATGATGATCAAGAAATTTTCCAACAATTATATGTCTTTTCTTTAGTTGAAGATGAAATGGATCAACAATTTGATAGTCAAGTCATATTACATGAAATACATGAGGATTTGCAGCCTTGTCAATCTATATGTAGTCAAAGGTATGAGTCAAATCATTCAAATTATTTTTCAGCCATTCCTTTTATGAGATTTTATGTCAAGAAGAAACTCCTCAAGATCAGGATGATAAAGTACATGCATGAAAATTCTGAACAATGAGGTAATATGTGATGAAAGTTTTCTACCTAGATAAGAACTTTTTTGTTGAAAATCATAATGATGTTGTCCAGGTTAAAGTACATGAAAGTTCACTTTTAGGTAAAGTTGAGTTACACGAAGAGCTGAATATACAGGTTTTACCTATTGAATTTTAGGATCATCAAAATGACATGGATGATATGCACACGATTGTTTGCATATGAGTTGTTAGTGTTCAAACTCAAGATGACATTCCTCAAGAAAAACTACCAAAAGTTATATCTGATTTGTTTAATAAGCAAAATATTAGTTTTGATACACACAATATGGATGTCATGTTTGAAGATGTTCAAGAATACATGGATGGTTTTGTTAATTTACATGAAAGGTGAGACAAATATATTATTGTCTTTTTATCTGATGATGTTCTTGGAATTCAAGACATAGGACAAAAAAATCCATCAATTGTGAATGAATTCAACCCTCGTGGTTTTACTCATTAAGAAAAGGTGATTTTTCGTGATTATCAAGATCGTTTGGTAAGTCTATTCTAGTTATCAGTGAAGGTGGAGTCTCTTTAATTTATAAGCTCAGGCGATGGATTCAATTTTTATTCTGAGTTGCCAATAGATGGTCCACTTAAATACAGTCAAGGAGCCCAAGCATTGAAGCAACTCTTTGACTAGTTATACTAGAGGTTTCATATTGCTTGAGTTAAGTAGGTGGATTTTCATATGTTAGAGTAGGGTTATCGATACATAAATAAGCTTGTTCGGCAAGAATTTCCTTAAAGTTTTAGACTAAATTTTGCAGTTAACAGTTTCAATTTGTACAACAGTTTGATATCATATTGCAGTAGTAGTAATTGGTTTCCAGTTGGTTTGCAGTTTTCTTTTCAGTTTGGTAAAGTGGGTTTGAATGTGGTCTTCAAATTGGGATCAACCCAATTCTAAGGCAACTAGTTTATTGGTTCTTTGTTGTACCAGAAGGGCACAACATCCCCATTGGAGCCATTGTTATCAATGATAACCCCTAAAAATGATTTTCAATTTCATTAGTCGTTTTAGATATGGTTTTTATGTTTAAGTTCATGTAGAATTTGTCATATGGTACATTTAGTGTTTTGTAGGGTCAACATAAAAGGGTAAAGGTCAAAATTCCATTTGTATAGAGGTCATCATTTCATAATTGAGTCATTTGACACTTTTACAAATTTTCGCAGCAAATCTAGTTTAGTAAACCAAGGGTTTGCTATGAAAGTTTCTAACAGTTCTGTAGAAAAATGGTCCATCCTAACACTTGTCTCACTATGAAATTCCATTTTTGTGTAACGGTATAACTTTAAATGAGCATTAGTGAGTCAGGGTTGTGCTAAATCATAAACACCTTTATCCCTATGCCATCCACTTCTTTCCATTCATTCTTACCTTTCCTTTTTCCACTTTATACTATTTGCTGCTACCTAAGTTCACGAGTGCTATCACTGTCATAGGGTTTTACATTGTCAAAACGAGTCTAGTTCTGTTCTAAGTGTGGTCTAGGTGTCCTTAAGTTGATTTGCGGGTGAAGAGGAAGTAGCTCACAAGAAGCTCCTGACGTGTTGCTATCATGGCATCCAGAAAACAGTATAAAGGAGGTGTTGTGGTGTGTTATGAGCCCACGAACATGAAATTACTTGAAGAAGACCCTGGTTTTGTACAATCAATTTTCCAACATGGGATGTCTATGTTTTTGCCAAAAATTTTAGGGTTTTCATGTACAAATTACTAAAGACTTCACCATCAATTTCACCAGGATTGGTATGAAGGTTGGCATATTCAGTTTGGCCATCTCTCTTGACACCATTTCTCATTATACTAAAATCCCAAGGTTAGGAGAGATGTGGTTTAAAGTCCAAAAGTTCCATTTACATAATTGTGATGAATTTTTGAAGGAAGAACCTCAAGATCACAACTACAGAGGAGGACACATTAAAAGTGGTCAAAGTTGATCAAATCCACATTTTTGCCTATTATATCTCTTAAATAACCTTTTTCAGCATTATATATGATGGAGTAGACTTCTAGAGGTGTTAAGAACAAAATAAAAATTAGGAAAAAGCCAATACACAAAAAACTCAAAAATTTTGTAGCAACTCCCCATAATGAAGCAGGGAATTTGCTGTGAAACTATTGTAGGTTTCCATGGAGAGAAAATCTAGAAATAAAATTAGTTGGGAGTATTTTGATAGAAAGAGTTTAATGAAAACACATTAATAAACACCTCGGAATCGGTAGAGGCATCAAAATGATAGCAGAAAGGTGTTTTTTGAATTTTGCTACCAAATTTTGCTACGAAAATTTTGGAAATGACTGTTTTAGTATTCAATTTCAAGCTCACTTTCTGAACAAATGATAAGGATGATTGGATATATGAAAGAGGTTTTTTTTCAACCTGATCTCGTATAAAAATCCTCTCTCCATTTTTAAAAAAACATCATGGTTTGGAAGATATTCACTTATCTTTAAGGCTTATGTTACATAATTTTTCCTAGCGAGAAATTTTGAAATTCGACTTGGTGGAGGTCCAGGTTAGCAAGTAAACCAAGTCAACATCCACATGGCATGAGACACATCATCACTCTAGAAAATTCAGAAAATAGTTGAGCTCGGTTATCTTCATCAACAGAAAGTGGTTAAATTCTTAAAAGCTAGTAGAGTCCTAGTTGAATTCAAATTATGTAAAACAAAAAATCCCTACGAGGACTCTGTTAGTTAGAAGAGAAATAGGAATTAGTCTCTAGGATAGTGGATCGAATCTGGCCTAGGTGGCAGGTTGATGTAAAGGGATCTTTTCTCTATAAATAGAGATATTTTTTACTTTGGGAAGGGTTTATCGAGGATGTGAAGAAGGTACCATATGTAAATTTTCTCAGTTAATATAGATTTGTTATCATACTCTATTTTCATTACCTGAGATACATATTCTGGTTTATATGTTTACTTGTTCTATCTTTAACATTGATATCAGTTTTTAAAGCATTATGATAACTTGGAATTCAATATTAAGGTCTGATCCAACTTCCTTCATATGTTTTATCTGTTGTTAAAGCGTTTTATTTACTTCATTTCTAAGCTAAAAGATGCCTCAGTTTCCTCATAAAATAGTTATGTAAGTAATTTAGTTTCTTGTAATTGACTCCATGCCCAATGGTTTTAGTACTCACTCCCTTTCACCTGCATAAAATACAAGAAAAATTAGAGTTAGCTAGCTGAAAAACTTGAGCCTCACATAGTTAATATCATAAGTTATTTTTGAGACTCTCATTGGAAGGGCTAGCTTCCATTCAAAAGTAGGTTGAAATAGTTGCACTAGGTTAGAGGTTGACACAACCCAACCTATTCTAGCCCAATGATAACAGAATAATATAATCAACTACACCCTTTATCCTAGATCTATTTACTAGTTTAATATTCTAGGTGTAGGCCAAATATTAGATATATTCAAATTTTGAATCCATTCCATTGTCATTACATTAATATCTGCACCTAAATGAATTAAAGTTTTCAAAATAGAAATGTTGCTCGCAAGAATTGTAACCATTTACGAATGTGGATCGACATATTTTTCTATTTTAATTCTTGTTGACTTTAAGCTATATAACTTTCCAACAATGTGTATTGTAAGTGGATATTTTCATTTTCCTCTTGACCTCTTTAGATGTAATTGTCTGATTGTTTTTCCATAGATTAGAGCATTATTATAGCTTGCAATAAAGAAATTTTGGCACAAATTTTCTTTAACGCATCTAAGAAATGATATTTAGGAGATATCATAGCTTTTTCCAAGTATAAACCCTTTGGGAAAAGAGGTCATTCAATAAACCATTATTTTTTTTTTTTTTTCTAAGATTCATTTTATTTGCAATTGTGGTGTTAGTTTTATTAGGAATCACTTCTTCCTCTTCTTTTATAACTATTAGGGATTTCCTATTATGTAATTTTCTTGATATTAAATGGATATATTGTATAAAAATCAATGAATATGTAGGAAATGATCCCCCTTCTACATTATATAATGTTTTTCCACTTTGTTATATTGATTGGTCAGTTGTTGGGTTGGTAATTGAGTAGGTATTGGTGGTTTTCTTATAGAATAAAGATGTAGCTATTTGTTGCCCTCCTCGTTAATGGCAGTGTTAATCCAATGCTCCCCATGTGTTTCGTGGATCCGTTAAATCTAGTGATGTGCCTGTTTACTAACGCCTGCGGGTTTTGGTGTAATGGAAATCATGTCTCCAATAAGTGGTATCAGAGCCAAAGGTCTCGAGTTCAAAACACACCTGGCTCGTGTTCAGGGGGGAGACTGTTGCGCTCCTCGTTAATGGCAGTGTTAATCCAACGCTCCCTGTGTGTTTCATGGATCCGTCAAATCTAGCGATGTGTCTGTTTACTAACACCTGCAGGTTTTGGTGTAACAGAAATAGTGACTCCAACACTATTGTGGTTGGGTTATCAACATTGAAGCAATTATAAGATATAGTTGTTGAGATGAATAAGGATATTGTGTAAATGGTTCTTATTCTTGTTGTAGATACTATTGTTGATATGGTTGTAAAGGAAAATATTGTTGTTGATATGGATGGTGAGGATATGAGGGATGATATGGTTGTTGAGGATTATATGGAGGCTAGTTTCCATAAGTAGGTATTTACGAACCTTGTTAAAAAGGTTCATTTTGGGCCTACTAAGGAGGCCATTCCTACAAAGGCATCAGAGCATTCCAAGTGTTTTTCATGGGATTTGGATGATGATATTGAGGAAATTGTTGAATAAAATTTTGAAACACACCTATTGCTCTTAGTTTCCAAGAAATTCTAGGCAAAACATAGAATAAATATTTCACTACTTTAGTTTCTCCTTTGTAGGATTCTTTTAAGTCCATTAGCATTGCACAATTTTTAGTTGCATGTTTTTCTACACAAACGCCATAAATTTTAATATTATGTAATGGGCATGATCTAAATGGATTTTTTTCCTGCACTAGTAAAAAAAATAGACAATATTAAATTTTTTCTCTTTCTACCTATTCTTGTGCTTTAATATATATATTTGTGAGAAAAGTATACTTAAGAGATTGGTTTTAAAACTCTCTAATATTTTTCCTAATTTTACCCTATTAGCACTTCTTGTAGCTAAATTATTGATTTTGGACATAGTATCTCTATTATTTTCTAGATTTTTCTCTTACCCTAGAATACTTCTAGCATAAATCATATTTTTGTATAAAAAGGTAAGTAAGAAATATCACCTAATCCTATAAAACTAACTACATCAATATATTTGTCTCTAATTCATTTTAAGAAAATTGTGCAAATGGTGTCTATGTTTAGTTCATTTTGTTTATATTTTTAAAGAGTATAGAATGTTTTTCCAAATAGTCTCAAAAACCTTCATCCTCTTGTTGGTACATCCTCAATATATCTTCCTTGGAGTCTTTGGGTTTATATTATGGGTGATACTTAGTAATAAATTTTTTTCTCATTTCTTCCCAATATAGAATAGTGTGTTCTCCCAACCCCATAAACTATTTTAAGGAAAACCATTTTAAGATATCTGGAAGCAAATTAAATTGTGTGCGTCATTTTTCTATCCATAAGTGTGGCATGAAATGTTGAACTCAAAAAGGAAAGCACTAAGATCTTCAATTGAGATACCATACAAATTTGGAACTAAAAATGGTGGGACATTTTTCATTTTCACCTTGATACCAAATCCTATTGGTGCATCTATGATGAAAGAGCATTTTACCTCCAAAAATCAATCACTTTGACAAGGCCTAAGTGGGTTTTTATTTTACTAAGAGAGTGGGTTCCCTAATTTTTAGTTTACTAGAATTTTCCAATATTTTATTGCTGGATTGAGTGATATTGATTAATATGTAATTAAATCTAGTTTTGTTGAATATATCTCGAGAGTTTGTGAGATTTGAGAGATATTTTGAGGATTTTGTGGATCTAAAGGATCCTAGTAATTAATGAGTGGGGATTTTGAAGATCTAAACCGCTTATTTTTTATACTCATTTGGTTTAAATATGTAATCCTAAGGCCATTGAGGGGGATATAGAATGACCAAACATAAGCCAAATAATTGTAAATTAGGCCAGAAAGGAAAAGTTCCTTATGTAAACTTGTGTATAGATAATGGATTAATATAATATAACTAATTTATCATTTCCCTTATGGTATTGAGTAAATTTGATGTGCCTCTATGATATTATGATGATTTATTGAATTAATAATTGTTAATAGATCTTAACAATTTTTTTGTTTGTCAAAGAGTCTTTTCAAATTATTGGTTACACGTTCAAAACTTGGATCCATTCATCAAAGGAGGGTTAAGATTAATTTCCTGTTGAAACATTGCTACAACTTCATTGGCTTACAACTGTGGTAATGATCAATCAATGAGATCAACAATCCACAAAACTTGTGGGTAATCTGTAACTCTCATCAATCAAGATCAAGATTTATTCAGATCATTGGAGTAGTATCAGTAGAGGATCAATGACCTTGATCCATTTCAAGTAGAAATAGTATGTAGAGTTTAGTATCAAGATATATTGTTGGTGTTCATATTTGACCATCTATTTGCTTAAAGGATCAGCGATTCCAATGTATTTTGGTTAGAAAAAGTGAAAGACTTTAACAAGAGGAGACCCTTGGATGAAACGTTACTTTCGAACCACATTCTTGTTCATTCCCAAATAAAAACATTGAAGGATATTCATCAGTGGGAATTCCCCGATG
This sequence comes from Pinus taeda, assembly GCA_000404065.3. Taxonomy (NCBI): domain Eukaryota; kingdom Viridiplantae; phylum Streptophyta; class Pinopsida; order Pinales; family Pinaceae; genus Pinus; species Pinus taeda. The sequence goes on along the minus strand of APFE030111509.1, from coordinate 148,144 downwards.
AAGATTCATTGGAGCACTAAGGAAAGCTCTAGGAAGAAAGGCCAAGATCTATACATTAGTTTATGAAAAGGTAAATGGACCTTTTGCTAATAGTTGTTGTGAATTGTGTTAGTGTCCAAGTGTGAGTAACTATTCAACCCTTTTCCACATTTAATTTATCAATCCATGTGCATATATTATTTCAAGGTAATGCACAAGGTATATGCAGGTAACAATGACACAATTTAATCACCAATCTCAGATTTAATAACTGAATTAATTAAAGAACCACTGTGACAATAAATAAAAATGAATTGTAGAATTATAAAAGCATTCACAGCGATTGAAATAAAGTACGGTAACAACAATCGAAATAAACCAACATAAATAAAATAACAACACACAGAAATGATGTAGCACCTGATTAGAAGAGTGGGCCCAACTCTTTGACCAGGTCTACGATGGAATCATAGCTTATAGAGAGAACAACAAAATATCTCGGATTCAATTAATTAAACAATCTTATGTTACAATATTAGTCTCTTGCATAGCTAACCCAATTCATAGCATTGAAACCCTTCTTATAAAATTGTTCAGAGAAAACCGTTCTCCAAATCTAGCAGCTAATGTCTACAAATATACAATTGTTGAAACAACCAACTACTTGCCGAGAGAGAGAGAGAACAAGAAAGGTCTAGAATGGCCTGGAATCTGTTATGTTGTTACAATGTTGGTGAAATGTTGTTGTAACCTTGGAGTTGCTTCTGTGATTTGCATATGTGACCTTTGACCACCAGATCTGCAGAAATGACATAATTAGTAACTAGAGTAGATAAAATCCCCTTGACTATTACTTGATTAATTAAACATTCTAAGAAGACAATTGAAGGGGGTTTACCTTGTGCGTTTAGAGCAATTAGTGAATATTATTGATACAAAGGAGTGAGAGAGAGAGTGAAAATGGAGGGAAAAAGTATGTAGATTTGGTACCCAACATCTCCCCCCAACTAGTGTTTCTGCGTGCCCTCATGCAGCTCATCGTCTTTTCAAGTTTGGGTTGGATTGGCTGTGGTCGGCATGAAGCTATGTAAGGTCATATTCTTCGGCCATATCTATTCTTGGAGGTTTATATCCTTCTGTGATAAGGAAATCCTTCCACCAATCATTGCTAACATTAAATGTTAGCAATCAAATGAGGGTAAACTGAAACATCAGCCATATCCACAGCACCCCATAGGTCTAAATGCATGAAACAAAACGTGGCACTCTTTCTAATGCTTGTGAAAAATTGGGTGCCAAAAAAGGTTCTCGGTTTCTGACAACTGATGACAACATCATCCACCTCCTTTGACAACTGTCAAGGGCTTTGTCCTGAAAAGTTACAATTTGTCTGACAGATAGGTCATTACACCACCTCTATGTTTCCAGCATTCGTTCTTTAGATCCCTCAATCTATAGAAAGGTGGAGTGCTTGCTATAATTAGTCAGTGACTGACCATTCTCCCTCCTTACCATCAGTGACTTTGTAGCTTGATTTTCTTCAAAAGCATCACAATCCTTCCTCCATTTAACCTGGTTACTAGTGTAGGAGGTGAAAGCTCCTAGGTGGACATCCCCCATGAAAGGAACTGAGTTGAAGGTCTCATAATCCCTCAAGAAATAACCATGCATGTAGAGTTCGCACATCAAGTGTTAGCTGACGATATCATGGATCCTTATAATATGAAGGAATTGTATCAGATCCTCAATATAATGGCTGATCTACCTGTAAATGCTTTCCAGGCAGAAGAAAAAGAACTATTCATGAAGAAATAAAGCATAACTATGGGAAGGAGGTCAATAGGCCATTACATGTTGTGCTAAGGTAAACATATTTTCTTTATCTGCCTTCAACACCTATACCTTCTCTTCTAAGTCCTTTATCTTTTTCCATTGTTTCTCTTGCCTCTACTTTGCTCTGTCTAACTAGTCTACATACTTCGTAATAATCTCAATGACCTGTTCTCGAACCCTCTCTATCTCCTTCTTATGTTCATTCACAATAGATTGCCATTTCTGAATTTTAGCAGCAAGGAAGAATTCTCAAGCCTCGAACAACTATTCAATAGGATTAGTCTGTGTGGTAGCAGTAGTTGTGGGAACATCTTCTATCTGTACAACTACTAAGGAGACCTAAACCTTGGGCTTTATAGTGTCCTGTTTATACTTCCTTATTTTCTTCTTCAGCAGAGATACCTGCTTTCTTAGCTTCCAAACTTCAATCTTTAGTCTCATGGTTTCTCCAAACTTAAGTTGATAGCCTTCTTTAAGAGGTGGTATCCTCTTCTCACACTGTTCTATCCACTCCTATTTGACAATAAATTCATTTCCCAGCCCTACAACTGGTTCAAAAAGTGGTGGATTGTCGTTAAAGGCATCAACAAACTCCTTTACCAAGTCTTCCTTACTTGGTTTTCTATCCTCGGGAGAACTCTCTTCTTTACCTCTTCTCAATTCAGGAACATCTGTCGCCTGGAAAGTGCCTTCGTCAACTGCCCTCTGCTCCAATCCTTCTGCAATAAATTTTTTTCATCCTGATCTTTAGGAAGCCTTGCGAGGAATCTTCAAGTGATGAGCCAACAATGGTTGCGCCCTCCTTTGAGCCGACGAACTTTAATATGGGAGGAACAATAATTTCTTCCATTAAACAATGGGGGGGAATAGATCCTTATCACTCCTCCTAGCATTGTGCCCTGAAAAGGAGAGTGGGGAATGTCCTCCGCCTGGTCCATATCGGTCTTGTCTGCTACCTCTAGTTATTTTTCTCCATCACCTTCATCTCTTAATTGGGTCGAGCCTTCCTCATGCATTGCTTCTTGTCCTACGATCAACATTGGTTCTTATGGGGCAGCGTCAACCTCAGGGTTTGTCCCATCCAGATTTTCTTGCCCTAACTAAGTTGGTGGTGGTTCTTGTGTGACACCCCTACTCATTTCAACATCCACGTCTATTTGAGCAAGTGATGTTGGTTCTTGTGTAATAGCATCGCTTGCCAGCTCCTTGACTAGTATTTCTTCTCCTTCTACTTCATCAATGAAAGTGGATTCCTATAAAATAGTATCAAATCCATCCATTGCCTCCATTTCTTCATCAATAGGTTCCACAAGAAGGGTTGGTTCTTGTGTGGAAGCCTCGACTGTGTCATCAATTGTTTCCTCTACTTCCATTTATTCATCAATTAGTTCCACAGGAAAGGATAGTTCTTGTGTGGAAGCCTCGATTATATCACTGATTGTTTTCTCTACTTCCATTTCTTTCAACTCTTCTTATTCTTTCCCCAATTCCTCGGTCTCTTCATATTCTTCTGCTGTACCAGTAGGAGATGTTGGTTCTCCTTCCAATTCATTAGGCTCTTCTTCTTCTCCTATTGTACTAGCAGGAGATGCTAGTTCTCCTTCCAATTCCTCGGGCTCTTCTTCCTCTCCTGTTGTACGAACAAGAGATGCTGGTTCTCCTTCCAATTCTTCGAGCTCTTTTTCTTCCCCTGCTGAACTAGCAAGAGATGTTGGTTCTTCCTCCAGTTCCTTTGGATCTTCTTTTCTAACAGTTATAACAACTGCTACTTCCTCTTCTGACATTTCAAGGAATTGTGCCCAAGGAAATTGGAGTTGGGTCAATGCATGCATGACCAACAGTCGAACTAGTCCATGATTGGTAAGGACCGCCAGCACTTGACGTGAGCATTCAGTGGACTGCGCCATAAGTTGAATATCTTTCATAAAAAATAAAGGCATGTTCAAATAATGAACCTGTGCCCACATGAATCGAAGATGAGCTAGGATTTTGAAATGGTACTTGAACAAGGCGGTAAACTACCCTTTGCAAGGTATGTATTTCATGACAAAAATTGCTACCTCATTCCATGGATACGGAAAGGATTTACAGTCATATACCCTTCCCTTTTGGACAATGCTTTCTCCAGCCTGCAAAAATAGTTTCGAAAAACCTGGCAGGGGACCCTTCCGTGAGAACCAATTATGTCCCTACTGTGTTAACCCATTGACTTCTGCAATGGCCTTTTCTGTGATGGGAATTTCTAATCCTCTGACTCGAGAGAAATTCTCGCCCAAATTCCATGTGAATTATACCGTGATCCTTCATCGAACCCCTGTAATCTGTTGAAGTAAATGTCCAATCCTGCATATACAAAAACACAACACACATCTACATTGCTACGGACCAGGGTTGTATCCTTGGGTTCATGATGCACATCCATTTCATCCATCCTATATAAACTGTAAGAGCACTTCAGACATAGCAGACTATTGGGAAAGGTGAAAACAATGAGTTCTTGCAATAACAGCATCGTAAAAAAAAATGAATGAAATGGAATAACAGTAAATACGGTGGGTGATTTCTCGCGAAACGAAGAAAATCATGGCAAATTGTGGTATGTACATTTGATGAAATGGTAATTATTCCACATTAAAATAGAAAGGATTGATCGCTACGTGTTTCAAATCCAAACACATGTTAATTATTATGCGAAATAATGGTGAAGATCGTGGAGCGTACCGTCGGCACAAGGTTTAATTATGGCATTGGATTGATCATTAGTGCGGTTTAATTATGCCATAATTTAATTATGGAGGCACCACCCCAACTTATAAATAGTCATCTATGGCATGTCAATGTCTTGTCCATGGAATATTTAATTAAATATATAAAATTCAATGGAGACATACCTTGCGACCTACCTAAGGGAAGTGACAATTGGCAGAGTAACGGCGAAATAGCAACATCCAAAGAGTAGCAACATCTAACACTTAGAAATATTTTGGGAGTAACAACATTGACGACGTTAACAACATCCGAGGAGTAACACCATCCAAGGAGTAACAACATCCGATACTCAGAAAATTTCTGGGAGTAACAATAAGCAATACCTAGAAAATTTTCAAGAGTATCATTATTGGTGGAGTGATTGCTGCAATTACTCGAGAAATTTTCAGCTCCACAGTCATTGTGCCTTAATAGTAGCTCATGCAAAAGGACAAACAAGTGAGTAGTAACAAAATTATATATATATATATATATATATATATATATTAATCTTAGTACAATCTGGAATGATGGGTTTTGTATATTTCTAGATCATTTTTCTCTTTAGAAGGGTTCCATATTAGGTGCCTAAATGGGATGATTTTTTTCCATTCAAAACAACAAGGTCAATATTGGATGTCATTTTCAAAATGAATCATACATCTGATCTTTCTTAAAAGAGGTTTCATGCATCAAATCAATTGGCCTAGAGTCAATCACGAAAGGATGTGACTTGCCATGATTTGTGAAGAACAGGTCTATATTTTAAACCATTATCTCTCATACCATGTTGGGGCATGCTCTAATGTCTAACAATCATGAACAAAGAACAAGTAACAAAATTTAATCAAAGATTAAATAGAAGAGAAAATAATTCTTTAAGTTGATGGACAATGTTTAGAGACACAACTATATCATTAAAGAACAATGCATTATGATTAGAACATCATAACGTATAATGAAAAATAAAATATTACATCATCATATGATCATGATTATCATTGTTACATATTCAACCCATACGGTCCTTTGCTTATAGGTACAAAATCTAACGAAACTCCTTGAGTTATGGAGGATTTGGTCTAATGATGAATCTCAATCATTACAACTATTTCAATAAAATATACTCTATCTCATCGGTGATATTTATGTCAATAAGTTGATTTTTCTAGTCAATTTCTTGAACCAATTATTTAGTGATACCACTAGTTGAGCATTATCTTCTAGTCGAGCTTGAAACCAACTTGTCAACCACTCGGTTGATTATCCTGGGAGGTGATCATTCAACTAACTGTCTAATGTTAGTCAATCTTTTGAAAAATAGTCTCAAAAAGTTCTTGAGGTGTGATGAACAAACATAACCTTATGTTCGAACATTTATAGAGATATTACACTCATTTTCATATGAAGGGTTAAATGTTCTATTTTTCTTTTTACATAACACCCTCCATAGAGAATGTTTTGTGGAAGTAGAGAGGGGTTGTCATAAAATTATTTCATAAGACTTTAATATTATTCTTATATGACATGGGATTTAATTCACTATATGAGAATTAATTTTTTTAAAAAGAAAGTTCCTTTGGTTATTGAAGTTCTCTTCAATGAAGCTTTTTTACATGAAAAATTTTAGAGTTTGGCTTAAAGGTATATGATTGTAGTCAGGGTCATGGTATTTTAAAAGTTCCAAATTTACTATTTGGTTATATAGAGAGATATTTAATGTGACATAATATTGACACTATTTCCCAACCCATGGAAACAATTCTTTTATTTAGATTTCATTTGCTTCATTAGAACAATGCAAATGATAAGATGTTCAAAATTGTAAAGCTTAATTAGTTCCATAACAAATAAATTCTTAGCTATATTTTTAGAGTTTCTTTGGTATCTATTGGCTGAGAAAAGGTCCTCATCTAGCCTAGAGATGATCAATTACAATTTTATCATTAGAGTCTCCCAATGAGAGGATACTACCTTCATTTTTCATTGTAAATATCTTGTTATAAGGTTTTGTAGGAGCAAATCTTATCTAAATTAATTTTCTTAAAAAAGGTAGACATAGTCATCAAGTAACAAATTTCTATATAGATATTCTTAGAATTAATATTTAAAATAACCATACATATGTAGTGATTGAGAGTGTATTTATTATGAAGTATTGGGAGGATAAATATTCAATTTTATTTAACAAGATATGTCTCCAATCCCTCAATAGGAGGATTTCAGATTCCATGTTTACCAAAATAAAAATCCTTTTGTATGAGGGACCCTACATCTTTCATGCTCCGAAGTTTCCAATATAAATATAATATCATTTTCACTTAGGTTCCAACTTATTATAATAACTTTACTTGATAAGAAAACACAACAGTTCCATGAGACGATCTAGAGAGTTCCAAATTTATGTTTAATATTATGTTCTTATTCTCCATCCTCAATAGTAACTTTTCAATTCATAATTATTCTCTACTTTATTTCTTTCGAGTATTATTTTTTCTTTGGTAATTGAGCTTGGTGTGTTGGAATGACGTCTCTATTTATAAATGTTCCTATAGAAATTTGGGGTATAATTGCAATTGCTCAATAATTTTTAATCTAAATCAAGAGACACACTTATACTCTGCTATTTTGCAAACATTAATTCACAATTTACAACAACAATCTCAGACATGCAATAAGAAATAACACACTTGCACAATATTTTTTTAGGGGAAAGTAATTTCTAAAAACTCCTTAAGTCTTCTTGCATTAAATAAGATAAATAGAGATGTATTACAATTGCGTGCTCGCTCTCAACTCAACCTACAAGTGAATAAGTTATCTCTCTACTCAATGAGAAACTCTGACATAGAATTAGTCAATTTCTGCATCAGCTTGAGCCCCTATTTCCTTGTGAAAATCCTAAGGTATTAGGCCCCTATTATTTAAGAAATTTCATCCAATTGATTGTGCAATTCCCAAGGTTGATCATTTGACTACAAGCAACACCTATACACTCAAGTTTAGTTGATATTTGATGTTACACTTTCTTGAAATCTCCACCACAACTGAGGAAATTGAATTCTCTACATGCACAATTTATTTTCGGTTGATTTATTAGTTAACTAGATGATCACTAAGTTACACTATTGTTCCACTGCATAACTCACCTTCCACTGGTTCTATCAACATTTAGAGCTAGTTTAACTTAACACAACTGGATATAACTGAACTAGATTATGAAAATTTAGCAATCACACATGCTTAAACTCCAAGCCCTCTAACTTGAATTTACTAAGCTAACTGAGTAACAAGATCCATGGTGCACAAGTTAACTACATCCAAGTTGTTTGTTGATGTGGAAATTTGAATTTTCTCAATTTGACGAAGGCAAAAGCAAATTGAGATTTTCTTGTTGCACTTCTCAACAGTCCCTCTCAGCAAGAAAAGGATTATCAACCACCCCCATCACGCATCTGTGGGACTTAAAATTCCCCCTTGAAAATCATTTGTTAAGATGTCAGCATCTTGTTCATCTATCAAAATGTATTGTAGCAACATTATCCACCTTTGCACACAGTCCCATAAATGATGATACTAGATATCTATATACTTGGATCAATCATGAAATATCAGATTCTAAGAGATATTAATGCAACTATGATTATCACAATATTTGACAGTTGGATCCATCATATGACCAAACATCCCTACAAGAATCTTTCTCATCCAGATCACCTCATATGATGCTTGACTTGTAGCCATGTATTCTGCTTCTACTGAGTTGAGCACCACATATCTTTGCTTCTTGTACTAGGAAACCACTACAAAACTAACATTGAAAATTCCACTTGATGTCCTACCTCAGTCGGATGGACTCCTTGCCCAATATGCATCTATGAATCCACACAAATTCACTCCTTTTGTCCTTATGTACCATAATCCATACTGGATAGTTCCTCTGAGGTATCGTGAAACATGCTTAGCTGCCTTCCAGTAAAATTTGGTTAGCCTAACCATAGCTTGGCTCAACTTGTTGAACACGTAACATATATATGGTCGTGTGTTCATAAGACACATTGGTGAACCCACTAACTTTCGGTAAATTGTAACATCCACCTCTTCACCTAAAGTGGTAGTCCCCTTTCTCTAGTTGGTCATTAGAGGTGTCTCCATGGGTTTAAAAATATCCATGCAAAATCTTTGTAGTATCTCTTTTGCATTCTTTGCAAACAATTCCCCGTCACCATGCCACACTTCCAGCCTAAGGAAGTAGTGCATGAGACCCATGTCCTTCATTTCAAATTCCCTTGGAAAGTGCTCCTTGCAAGAGCTGATCGACTTCTCATCACTAGTTAATATTAAATCATTAACATATAAATCAATGATAAGTAATTTACGCTCTACCAAAATATGATAGATGTTCGGATCTGCTTCACTTTTGGTAAAGCCCAAACTAGCGAGATAATTGTCAATCTAGTGTACCAAGCATAAGGTGCTTGTTTGAGACCATATAACACTCGCTTGAGTCTGCACACATGATACTCTCATTCAAATGTCTCAAAAAATTCCGGTTGCTTGGTGTACAACTCCTCCTTAATAACCCCATTGAGAAATGTTATTTTTACATCCATCTGGTGGATCTTCCACCCCATCTACACAACCAATGCAAGAATTGATCTAATGAATGAATACCTTGATACAAGAGCAAAGGTTTTCTCATAGTCAATTTCCTCAACTTGGGAGAATCCTTTGACCACAAATCTGACCTTATACTTCTCTATGCTTCTGTATGTTACATGCTTAACTTTAAAGATCCATATCAGACCCACAATTGATTTATTTACCAGTCTTAGGACTACTTCCCAAACATTATTCTTCATGATGGATTTGTATTCTTCCACCATTGCATCAACCCAAACTGGTTGATCAACTTCTTCTTCAAAAGAGAATGGCTTAGCTTCTACAATCTTAGTTATTAGAGCCATGTAGCCAATTTGAAGGAGATCTGACATTCTCCCTCGCATCTTGCATAAGTCTATCACCTTCCCTGGTTCTTTTTCTTCCTTCTTTGGATGGTTCTACATGAGTGGATGTCTCTACTCTCCACTCCTCTATTTGTGGTTCCTCCACAACTTCCCAAGGCTTCTGCTTTGGAGCTAAAAGCTCCTCTTCTAGTGGGATTTAAAGCTCCCTCTGAAGAGAGCACCACATCACTTTCTCCTCATCAAACTTTTCATCCCTTCACACACCTGTCATCCTAAGGGAAGGTAAGTACACATGGTAATTGTGTGGATTTTTGGTGTATCCCAAAATACTCCCAACCTTGATGTCGGCACAAGCTTCTTCCTCAAATCTTTGGAGACATGGCAATAAATAGAGGCTCCAAAAATTTTGAAGCGAGACACATCCGGATTTCTCCGCGAGAAAACCTTCTCCAGTGTAATCATACCATGAATTAGATGAGGACTCTGGTTGTCCAAGTAGACTATTGTGTTACATTCCTCTTCCCACAAATGTAGCGTTAGGCCTTGGTAATGTAGCATAGCTCTAATATATCCATCAATGCTCTGATTCTTTCTCTCAGCTAGCACATCCTGTTGTGGGTTGTGGGGTGTTGTCAACTCTGTTTGAATGCCTTCTTTTGCACATAACTCCTTGCAGCCATTTGAAACATACTAACCTTCATTTTTTCTCCTGATATCCTTCACCTTCTTGTCGGTCTCCTTCTCAACTAGTGCCTTGAATTCTACAAACTTGGAGAATACCTCATCCTTCGTTTGTATGAAGAAGATCCAACACTTCCTTGAGAAATCATCAATAAAAATAACAAAATATTTCTTTCTGGAAATAGAGGTTGTCTTGCTGATGGAATGTTGATATCACATACTTCCCTAAGGTACAACCTTTGCAGACATTCTGCTACTCAAGTGCTCCTTTAGGCTAGCCAATGGTTATTTGCTGCATAATTTTTAGTCCGCCATGATGCAATTGTCCCAATATCCTATGTTGAAGTTCACCATCATTGCGGCTCTGTACTTTCTCTTCCTTAATGCTTAATGTGGCACAATCTTCCACATCCAATGTGTATATGTTCTTCACACGAACCCTAATTTGCTTCACCTGTCCAGTGGCTGTGTTTCAGGAATGATTTCCCTTACCTGAAGATCACATCATAACCATGGTCTTCCAAAATTGCTATAGAGATGAGATTCTTCTTTAGGCCAGAACAAACATGACATATTTGAGGTGAAGAGGAGATCTAGACTCCCTATGAAAGGTTACTATACTAATCCTAAGAGCACTATACCTTCTGTCATCCCTAAGCTCAATATGAATTTGGAGATCTTTCTCCTCCAGGTCACTAAAAAACTCTCTACACCCTTTCATGGGAAACAAGGAACCACACTCCAAGTACCACACACTTGGCATCACATTGTTGGCCATGTATGCGATAAGGGTGAAATGTAGCTCAAACTTTGAAGCTAATGCATCACCTACTTCTCCTCTAGAGTTTTTCTTGCCATACCTTTTATGTGGACACCTTTTAGCATAGTGCCTGAATTCATTACAATTGAAGCATTTTATCTTGGAAAAGTCTTTCTTCTTGTCCCCTTGGTTGGATTCTGGTTTGGTTTGAGATTTATTCCCTTTTCCCTTCTTTCCCTTTGCAACCAATGCAATTTTTCTTCATCCTTTCCCTTTGATGAAATTCCATCTATGGTATTCCACCTTATCTCTTCTTATACAAAATCAGAATACAACCATTCCCAATTCGATAATTTCTCCCTCCCATTAACCAAGTTCTGGTAGTTATGCCAACTTTTGGGAAGGCCTGGAAGAGCTAGGCTCACAAGGTCATATTCTGTAACATACACACCAGCAACTCCAAGCTGATCATGAACTTGGGTAAATCTACCAAGATACTGCGTGATAGTGTCATTCTTTTGCATCTTGATATTTTAAAATTCGTCTTTAAGGGCCAGTTTTCTATGATCATTGTTATTCTCGAACATCTCTATCAGTGCCTTCCACGTTACGAAAGGAATTTCATTCCCATGGATATTTGAGACAATATGGTCTCGCACTACCTCCAAAGTTATTCTCCTCACCTTGGCTACATATTTCTTCCATTGGGATAGGTTTTGTGCATCAGATTCCCATGGTTTTGCAATATTTTCCTTCACATATTCTTGTAATCCATTTTCATCCAACATCACCTCCATGCGATCCTTCCATGCAATGAAATTCAAGATGCCTTCCAAGTAATACTCTAATCTCAACCCGTTGAAGCTCATTTTCCAAAATCTAAAGAGATCCTACTACACTGAAGCTGCAAATTCAAACCTCCTCAGAAATAACTTTGAAATTCCTACTCTAATGTCAATCCTGCTATGATACCATGTAGAAATTTTATGTAGAATTACAACTGCTCAAGAAATTTTAATCTAAATCAAGAGACATGATTATACTGTATTATTTTACAAACATTAATTCACAATTTAGAACAACAATCCCAGACATGCAATAAGAAATAACACACATGCACAATATTTTTCTAGGGGAAAGAAACTGCTTAAAACCCCTTAAGTATGCTTGCACTAAATCAAAAGAATAGAGATGTATTGCAATTTATTGCTTGCTCTGAGCTCAACTTGCAAGTGAATAACCTATCTCTCAACTTAATGAGAATCTCTAAACCAAAATTAGTCAATTTCTACCTCAGCTTGAGCTCCTATTTCCTTATGCAAATCCTAAGGGATTAGGCCCATATTATTTAGGAATTTTCCTCCAATTGATTGCGCAATTCCCAAGGTTGATCATCTCACTACATGCAACACTTGTACATAGTAGACTAATCTACAACTAATGTTACGCCACCTTGGAATCCCCACCATACCTGGGGAACTCAAATTCTATACATGCACTAGATATTTTGGGTTTATCAATTAGTTAACCAAATGATCGGTGAGCTAGACTACTATCCCATTGCACGACTAACCTTCCATTAGTTCTATCAACAGTTAGAACTAGTTTAACTGAACACAATTGGATATAATTGAACTGGATTACTAAAATTTAGCAATCACACATGCTTAATTGAACTCCAAGCCCTCTAAATCGAATTTACTTAGTTAACTTAGTGACAAGATCCATGTAATGAAAGTTTACTGTTTTCGAGTTGTCTGTTGATGTGGAAATTCGAATTTTCTCAATTTGACCAAGGAAAAATCAAATTGGGACTTTCTTGTTGCACTCGTCAACAATTCCTAGCCCTTTTAAGCTCATAGTTTTGTTGAGGATGCCATATTTTGGTCATTAGAGACTATTTACAAGTGAACCAATGTATCTTTATGTTCAATTATTTTTCTGAGTCTAAAGTTGTTTCAATTTTTTTATTTACTTTCTAGTTTTTCCTTTAATATTGCGAAGGTGTCTTCATTTTTCTACTCTATCATATCAACAATGATGAAGGTAAAGTCTCTTTTGTTATATCTAGGGTTTCAATCTATAACCTTATTCATCTCTTTTTTTTTTTATGAATTTGATATCCATTTTATGTTCTTTATGTTCCAAACTATTTAGGCCCAAATTGTTTGTTAGATTTTATTTTAGCTAGTTATTTAACTTTGTTTCTAAGACTACATTTGCCTTCAAAATCTTGTTTTTGGGTTGATTATTTCTTTTGTCGGAATTTTTAGATTCATCATCAATCATTTCTTCTAACTTTTCTTGAAGTTTGACTTCTTCCGTCTCTCTCTTTATTTATTTTTTTTGTTTCATATGATTTCCCAATTACTTTTCTATAAAAAATAAAATTAATATAATTGGAAAAAAACAATAACTAAAAATTATACATCAAGAATAGTTACTAAATTTGTTACTCAAAATCAAAATTTACTATGAATAAGTGAAAGATGTTAAAATTTATATTGATTAAACATGATATATAAATAAATGAGTTTATAAACATAAAAGAAAGAATCATAAGCATATATAC